>PVKS010008752.1:0-66954 GCA_004027875.1 Aplodontia rufa
GTGCATGGAGACTGAATGACACTCTATTAAATGAAGAATGGATCTGAGAAGACATGAGAGCAGAAATTAAATATTTCCTGGAAGCAAATGAAAATGAAGACACAACATATACAAACCTCTGGGACAGCGTGAAAGCATTTCTAAGGGAAAAATTCATAGCACTGAGTGCCTATATTAAAAATAATCAGGAGAGATTACGAACAAATAAGCTTATGCTCCACCTCAAATCCCTACAAAAGAAAGAATAAACTAACCCAAACCCAGCAGAAGGCAGGAAATAATCAAGATCAGAGCTCAAATCTACAAAATCATGAAAATAAAATAATAAAAAGAATTAACAAAGAGCTGGTTCTTAAAAGAAATAAAATTGACAAGCCTCTAGCCAATCTCACTAAAAGAAGGAAAGAAATGAAGCAAATCACGAAAATCACCAAGGAAAAAGGAGGAATCACCACTGACCCCACAGAAATCCAACAGATCACCATAACGTATTTTGAAAAACTATACTCCTCTAAATTTGATAATATGGAAGACATAGACAAATTTCTAGATATATGCAAAAGCCCCAAATTGAAGCAGGATGATATTGAAAGCCTAAATATCTGAATAACAGTCACTAAACTCCAAATAGCAATTAAAAGCCTTCCAAAGAAGAAAAGCCAGGACCTGATGGATTCCCCACTGAGTTTTACCACACCTATGAGGAGGAGCTAACACCTCTCCTTATTAAGCTATTCTAAGAAATTAAAAAGGAATGAACTCTCCCATACACTTTTTATGAGGCAACCATGACTCTGATACCAAAACCCAACAGAGACACATCAAAAAAGAAAATTACAGACCAATATCTCTGATGAACCTTGATGTAAACATCCTTAATAAAGTTGTAGCAAACCACATTCAAAAATGCATCAAGAAGATAATTCATCATGATCAAGTAGGCTTCATTCCAGGGATGAAAGCCTGGTTCAACACATCCAAATCAATTAATGCAACTCATCACTTAAACAAAATTAATTACACAAACCATACGATCATCTCAATTGATGCAGAAAAGGCCTTCAATAAAATCCAGCACTCATTTGTGATCAAAACTCTGGAGAAGATTGGAAACAAAGAAACTTATCTTAACTATGTAAACACCATATATAACAAACCCTCAGCTAGTATAATACTAAATGTTGAAAACCTGACAGCATTTCCACAAAACTCAGGAACAAGACAAGGCTGCACTCTCTCAACATTTTTATTCAATATAGTCCTCAAGATCCGAGCTGTAGCAATTATGCAAGAGAAGGAAATCAAAGGGATAAAAGGTAAGAAGAGAGGAAGTTGAACTTTCCATTTTTGCTGACGACATGATCCTATGTCTAGAAGAATCAAAAAACTCCACCAGAAAACTGCTTGAACTTGTAAACAGATTTAGCATAATGGCAGGCTACAAGATCAACACCCATAAATCAATAGCTTTCCTATACACTAACAATCATAGGGCAGAAGAAAGTATCAGGAAATCTGTCCCATTCATAATAACCTCAAAAAGAATAAAATACTTGGGAATTAATCTAATGAGGGAAATAAAAGACCTCTACAATAAAAAATTATCAAACATTGAAGAAAGAAATCAAAGAAGACATGAGAAGATGGGAAAATGTTTATGTTCTTGGTTAGGCAGAATTAATATAATTAAAATAACCATTCTGCCAAAAGCACTATACAGATTCAGTGCAATCCCCATCAAGATACCAATGGCATTCTTTACAGATATACAAAAATCAATTCTCAAATTCATTTGGATCAACAAGAAACCCAGAATAGTCAAAACATTAGTAAGCAAGAAAGATGAAACAGGTAGTTTTGCAAAACCCAATCTAAAATTATACTATAAAGCTGCAGTAACAGAAAAAGCATGGTACTGGTATCAATAGGAATGAAGACCAAAGGAATAGAGTAGAAGACTGAGACAAACCCACAGTCATTAAACATCTGATCTTTGACAAAGGGGGTCAAAATATTACATTGAGGAATGACAGCCTATTCAACAACTAGTGCTGGACAAACTGGACAGCCATTTGCAGGAAGTTGAAGTTAGATCCTTATCCCTCACCTTGCACAAAAATCAAATCCAAATGGATCGAGGAACTAGGAATTAAACCAGCTACCATACAACTTATAGAAGAAAAATTAGGAACAATACTCTAGCATATAGGAGTTGGCAATGACTTTCTCAACAAGATTTCCAGTGAAAGAATTAAAGTCAAGAATTAATGAGTGGAACGCTATTAAATTAAAAAGCTTTTGCTCAGCCAAGGAATTTGTCAAAACTGTTGAGAGAACCTACAGAATGGGAAATAATCATGACCTGTGATTCAACCAACAGGGGACTAATATCCAAAATTTATAAAGAACTCAAAAAACTGGATATCAAAAACACAAACAATCCAACCAATAAATGGGCCAGAGAGCTAAACTGAAACTTAACAGAGGAAATTGAGTAAGCCAATGAATACATGAGAAAGTAATCTAAATCACTAGTAATCAGAGAAATGCAAATCAAAACTACATTAAGGTTTTACCTCACTCCATTCACATTGGCAAAGAAGAAGAATATAAACAATAACAAATGCTGAAGCTGTTGTGGGGAGATAGGAACACTATCAGCACACTGTTGGTCAAACTTCAGACTGATACAGGTGCTCTGGGAAGCCATGTGGAGACTCCTCAAAAAATTAGGGATGGCTCCACCATATGATCCAGTTATCCCTCTTCTGGGTATTTTCCCGGAAGAGCTAGAATCAGCATGTTACAATGACATGGCAAAATCAATGTTCATAGCAGCTCAATTTATAATAACTTAATTATGGAATCAACCCAGACACTCTTCACTGAAAGAATTGATCCAGAAGCTCTGGTATGTATGTACAATAGAGTTCTACCCAACTATCAGAAACAATGATATTACGGCCTTTGAATGTAAATGGATGTCAATGGAAGATATAATGCTGAGTTAAATTAGCCAAACCCAGAGACTGAAGGGTCAAATGTTTTCCCTAATTTGTGGAGACTAGAACAAAACCCAGGCTTGGGTGAACAGTAGTCAAACTCTTGTACTAGACCCACCAAAGGTGTAGCAACACTTAATCTAGGGGAATTATAGATATGCAGGGGAGGGAGGGAGGAGATGGTTAGGGGAGAAGAAGGGAATATAGGGAATAATCTAGGGAGACAATCAACAGTGTAACATAGTCTTTACACCCCCCCAAAAAAACACATAATACTTATTCAATCATTTAATTCTGGAAAATTCACAATTTATAACAGTGAACATTGTTGATTGGTCAGGTTATTTTTTCTTCTACAACCCTCTACTCCACTCCAGTCTTCTGGAAACCTCTCTGGCAGCACAGCAGATGACCTGCATATGATCAAACACAGTGATCTATTCTCAGACCTCATCTTATTTGACCTTTAACAATATTTGACACATTCGTCACACCCTCTGTCTTCATTTCCATGACACCAAACTTTCCCATGTTCTTTCTGCTTCATAATTCCTCCTTGATGTCATTTGCTCCATCACCATCTCTATACCACTTTAACTGCAGGGATGTGTTAGGGCTCAATCTTAATGTCTCTTTTCTTCTATATCTGATTCTCTATCTGATAATTTCACAATACCATGGTGGAAATACCACCTTTGTAGAGCTCAATATCCCTCAAATCCACTTCTTACCCACACTCTCCCTCCATTCTTCAGGTACATAATCCAATCACCCACTTACCATTGTTGAAATGAATATGTTCTTACTAGAACCCAGATTATTCCATCCTGCTTTTCTCCAAATCTTTCAAATGGTCCCTCTTTGCCTGTCCTTGTTGCTCTAACCTCTTTTCCTCACGTAGAAACCAGTGCAATCCTTCTACAACGTATTTTAGCTCCTGTAACTCCTCAGGGCTCAAATCCTTCAGTAGCATTTTGACTCGCCTTAATTAAAAGCTTGGTCTTTCTATGGCCCTTGGAACCCTTCAAAAGTGGGCCTTTTCTGTCACTGACTTTTCATTATTTATATTCCCTTCTCTCATTGCTGATCCTTGAATATCAAGCACACGCCTGCCCCAGGGCCTTTGCCCATGCTGCTCCCCTTGTGTGTCTGGAATGCATTTTCCCTAGATGTGAATAGTTAGTTCACTGAATTCCTTCTTTACTTACCTTCTAGTCATTGTTGAAATTGCACCTTAGGAGCACATTCCTCGAGTATTTCAAAGTAATGATAGTGACAACCACCACCCTCCTGCCAGTGTTCCTTGTCTGTCTTTACCCTGCTTCCATTTTCTCCACTTTATTTATTATAACCTGACATTTTGAACAAGTTGTTTCCCTACTTGATTAATGATGACATTTATTATTTTTAGTGCTGTTTCCTATAACCTACATTGGTGATTATAACGTAACAGGCATTCAATAAGTATTTGTTGAGTGAATTAATTATGGTCAGTGGCTACCACCATATCTCTGGTTGGTGAAATCAGAAGTTTAAGAAACAGTAAGCCTTCCTTTCCTTCAAGACCAAGACCAATCTATTCCTAACTTAGGTGCTTCCTTAAAATATGTCACCAAGACTTCTATATTTCCCCAACTGCATCAAATCTACCTTAATGCAAACCACTTAATTCCCCCTCTTACCTGACCAGTAATAGTGTCCTGTTTTTTCTCCTTGCTTCCAATCTCCTCCTCCCTAAAATCCATTCTCCACACAACAGCCAGAGAAATCTTCCCCTAAAAACATGTAGATCGGATCACATCACATACTTTTCTTTGCTCTCAGAATAAAGCCCACACTCTTTAGTGAGATCCTGTACCATCTCTCCTGCCGCCTCTCCACCTCACCTTGTCCTCTTTACTGCCTACTCATGATGCTCCAGCCACATTGGCCTTGTTCTATTTGGAGGACACACAGGTTCTTTCCCACCTCTGGCCACTCATCTTGTTACTGCCCGCTCCTGGAATGCCTTTCATCTAGCTCTCTATTTGGCTGGAACGTTTTTATCCTTCAAGACTCAACTCAACTATTAACTCCATGGGGTCTTCCCTTCCCTCCCTATTCAAAATAGGTAGGAGATTTCACCACCCAGTGTATTTCCTTCAGAGCCCTCAAAAGAATCCATGATTATCTTGTTAATTTGATTACTTATTTATTATCTGTCCCACCGCTAGGACAGTGGCAGGCAGACTTTGTTTTTTAGCAAAGACCAGATGGTATATGTTTTAGACTTTGCAGTCTAACCAGTCTTTTTAAACCACTGAACTCTGCTTTTGTCTCATAAAAGCAGCCATAGACAATATGTGAACAAATGAGTATAGCTGTATTCTAATAAAACCTGATTTATAGACACTGAAATTTGAATTTCATGTCACAATATAGTCTCAATTTCTTCAACGGTTTAAAAATGGAGAAAGTTATAGTAGTTTGAGGAGGTAAACCAACAAACAAAAAAACAAAAACAGGCAACAAGCGGATTCGGACTATGAACTGTAGTTTTGTTTTTGTTTTTTTTCTTTGCCCCTGACCTATAAAATCTCAAATTCAGGAATAGTTTCATATATTCAGAGATTTGGGTAGTTTTGTTTCATGTTATATCTTCAGGCCTAAAACAGTACCTGACATATAGCATGGTCTTGAAAAACATTGTTTAAATGAACAAATGAATTAATAGATAACGTGAACTATTTCATGTCTAAGGAACACCTCAGCAGTTTAGCTGAACTGAAGATCAGCTTCATGGGTGAGCAAACTATGCAGTTATTGTAGAGCCCTGTACTCAGCCCTGTCTTAAAAGGCTTAGTAGTTTGTGAATAAAGGTTCCCATGTTTTCATTTTGCACTGGGTCCTGTAAATTATGCAGCCAGTCTTAAACTTCTGCTTTCAATAACCAGGTGTTTAGCACTAAGATCCCTAACCCAACAACAGCTGGAGTGGGGACTCTGAAGTGCTGATGGTCCAGGGTGGGATCCATTTCCAAATACATGACCCTGGCAAGGGCTTTTTCCAAGCTGAAGGTAGAGTTAGATTCTGGCTTAGAAGACAGAGAAAGGGAAGAATTAACTAGACACATAGGAGGTTAAGAGGGGGAGGTAGTTGTTGGAGACTTTAACAGAGTTCCTTGGTGTATGCCTCCTCAGCCTGAAGAAAACAATATTTTTAATATACATATATCCACTCATATGCTTTCTTTTTCATATAGGTCTCCTGCCTCTGCTAGGAGTGATTGACAAATTAGGGTTATCTTCCTTACCTTGGGGGATTGTCATGAGGCTAATTTTGATAATAATAAAATAACTATACAAGATAATTGTAAAGCTGAGAGATGCTATCAGTTTTAGGACACTATTGTCCTTTGTTAAGCATTTTGCATGCATCGTTCCATTTAATCCTCACACAACCAGAACGTAGGTCTAATGACACTTTCATGATACCATTGACAAATACAAGGCCCAAATATAAGGAACTTAATCTAGGAATTGTGACTACAAGTGGTAGACCTCAAATACCAGCTGTGCCTCTGACTCCAATCCCATTCCATAACCACTGTACCATGCTGTGAAATGAATATCAACCATGAGGTATGATGTTCATGTAGGATGGAAGATCTTATTGCTACTTCGGGGAGGGGATAGAAACCCGATTTACCTACTAATCAACAGAAAGAAAAGCAAGGCCTAGACGGAACAATCAAACAGAAAGAGCTCCTTAAGGAAAGTATCATTACTGCTGCTATAAAGATAGAGCCCCAGGAAAACTTTGCATAAATAGCCCTGTAGCAGTGAAGAAAAAGGGAAAGAATGACATTTAATGAGCTCCTAATTTACTGTTGCAGTGCCTCCTACTCAGATTTCTCTAGAATTTGTCAAGAGATCAGGATGCTTGAAGGCTACTTAAGAACTAATTACAGTGGTCAGCACAGTGATGCACACTTTTTATTCCAGTGACTCAGGAGGCTGAAGCAGGAGGATCACAAGTTCAAGGCCAGCCTCGGCAACTTAGGGAAACTCTATCTCAGAATTAGAATTTTTTTAAAAAAGGACTAGGGATGTAGCTCAGAGGTAAAGCACCCCTAGGTTTAATCCACAGTATTAAAAAATTAATTACAATGAATTCTCCTTGAGTCTGTAGATCATCTGTCCTCTCTTAAAAGGCCTTGGATTTTTTGCCAGACAAATAACCCCAGGCAAAGTTGTCATCTTTAATGAAAAATTTCCAGCCTCTCTCTAGTTTTCACCAAGTAAAGTACTTTTCTTTTTAATTGAGTAAGACAATTTTATTATCAATCTAAAATTATCAAATCCCTTAGAAGTCTAGGGACAGAACAAAGACTTGGTTCTGTGAGGGGTAATTCTCTTCCACATCCCTGAAACAAATTTTCCGGGACATCTGGAAACACCATTTCACTTTCTGGGGATTCATAAAGAAAGAGTTGTCTGTAAATTAAGTGCCCAGGGAGGGAGGGCCATACAGAGTTCAGAGGAATCGTGTTCTATACATGCAAACTCTCCTCCCTCAGCTCAGGGCTCCATAGCAATGACACACAGTGCAGAATGACTCTCTTCTAAATTCACTCTGTCCAATTAGGTGTTCTCCACCCCTGGCCTACCTTATGCCTGCTAATTCCCATTTCTCATCACCCTTTCTTCTTGACACTTTAAAATTTTATTTCAAAGTAACTCCCACGTTGCTACTTCCTACCATCTGGTTCCTCCTGATAATAACACTCTCCTTGCAGCCATCTCAGAGGCACTTGGTGGCTTTAATTGCCATACTTACCAATCTTGGTGTCCGTTCTTGAATCTCACTGTGACTTCCAGACCATTGCCTTCCAGTCCTTCATCCTTATGCCCCCTTTAGAACCCAGTCAATGATCTCTCAGTCCATTTTTATTCCAAGTCTGCTTCTTACCTCCCTGACTCTCCACATGCATTTAGGAACTAGGCCTTTGGCTCAGTCTTTCTCTTACCCTAAAGTATCAGTTTACCTGGAGATCAGTATTGCCCAATACTTGCAATGGGCTAGAAATGCACAAGCAACATAATAATTATCTTGGGTGGTTCTTAAAAATGCAAAAAACCTGATTTACCCCAAATACTTTGAGAGAATCTCCTGGGATAGATTTCTTAAAGATACTTCTTGGGTAATTCTGCTCCTCAGGTTTGGGAATGACTGGACTAGCCTGAACTTGTGGAGGGCAAGAAAACTCCCTTTCCTTCATATTTCTTAGGTAGGGCACCATTCTGCTGCATCAGAGGAACTCACCACATGTGTACTGACCTGCAACAGAGGTGCCATCCAGAGGAACCCTACTTCATACAATCCACTGATTTGATTTTTTGCCTTATTCAATTTAGAAATCAAATTCCATGAGCACAGCCTGTATCTTTTTTTTTAAGAGATAAGGACAGTGAGAGAGAGAAAGAGAGAATCAATTTTTATTCAGTTTTTCACATGGCTTTCATTGCTCTGACACTTAGCTGTGTACGTGGACGTGGATGCTGGGGTTTGAACCCGTGTACTTGAGCATGCTGGGCAAGCACCGTAACCTCCGAGCACTGCTTGTATCTTTTAATACTCTCCAGTTACAAAATTCCATTTACTACCTCTGACTCCTTAGCTTTGCTCAACAGTCATCTTTGAGGACTTTGAATTGTAGTTTCTTTAAACTCACCCATTCCTGATCTAACCTAATCCTGATATGTCACTGGGATCCTTCATTCCACATGTGAATGGAGGGTGCACTATTATTCTGGACTCAAGATTCTGCACACCTCTCCAGGTGGGCCTGAAAGGCTTTATTAAAGAGTCCAGCTAATAAAGCAGAGTTTCCAAAAGTTCTTATTTTGATCTTATTTATATGGGAACACCTGCCTCAGTTTCCTCTTTAGGCATCCAAAAATGCTTCTAGGCCACCTTATGGGCACCTTTAACTTTCATCCTAGAGCCCTTTGATGCAACAGGATTAAGAAGCAAAAGGATTATTCTTATTTCAGAGAGTATAGATAAGCCCAGTGGGCACAAATTATATACAAGAATACCTTGATTCAAAATAGAGGATAACTTTCTTTTTTTTTAAAATTTTTATTCAATAAACATGGTTCTTACAATTAGGAGGGATTCATCATCAAACAATCAAGAACAAAAATGTAATGACAGAACAAGCCAAGGCTGGTGCAAGTCCATGTTTTACCCCCCTTGGGCTCCCCATGGTTCCATGTTTCCTCCTACTTAAGCCCCAAGTTAATTGGACTTTTACTGGATGTTGGAGGTTCCCTTCTGGTTAGATTCCCCCATACTACTTTCTTCTGGTTTCCTTGATGTCCTTCCTATTCCCTTCCCACATTCCTGCCCCTCTCCCTATGTACCCCAGGAACCTAGGCAAGGTTTACCATGATCGTGTACAAAATTCATACATGTTGAGGTAATTGTTAGGTTAGTCATCTATCATACTATTTCCACTTGTATTCTAGCTTCCACAAATGAGAGAAAACATTTGGCCCTTGAGTCTCTGAGTTTGGGATACTTCACTTAGAAAAATTTTTTCCATCTCCATCTATTTGGCTTCAACTGCCATAATATCATTTTCTCTAATAACTGAATAGTGTTCCATTGTATATATGTACCAAAGTTTTTGAATCCACTCATCAAGTGAGGAGCATCTGTGTTGGTTCCATAATTTAGTTATAGTAAATTGAGCTGCTATAAACATTGAAGAAGCTGTATCTTGATAATATGCCGATACTAGCTCTTTTGGGAAGATACCCAGGAGTGGGATAGCTGGGTCAAAAGGAAGTTCCAGTCCTAATTTTTTGAGGAGTCTCCACACTGCTTTCCAGAGTGGTTGAACCAGTTTGCAGTCCCACCAGCAATGTGACAGTGTTCTAGAGGAGAATTTTCTGACAACTGGAACTATCCAAGAAACAAATGAGCTGTAGTATTTTTATGCATAACAGCCAAAAAATTTAAAAAATTCTGAATTGGGGGCTGGAGCAGTGGCTCAGCAGTTTTGGCGCTTGCCTGGCAAGCACGAGGACCCAGATTCAAACCCCAGTGCCACGTACACAACTCAGTGTTGGAGCAACTAAGGTCATGTGAAAAAATAAATAAACCTGTTTCTCTTTCTCTGTCTCTCTCACTGTCCCTCTCTCTTTAAAAAAAATTGTGAATTGCATATTCTTTTCTTTTTTTTAGAGAGAGAGGTACAGTGAGAAAGAGAGAAACAATTTTTATTTAGTTTTTCATGTGACTTCCGTTACTCCGAGACTTCATTGTGTACATGGTTCTGGAGTTCGAATTCACGTACTCGCACATGCCGGGCAAGCGCTGAAACTGCGGAGCCACCGCTCCAGCTCCCAATTACATATTCCTAAATTGAAATAAAATCAGCTTCATTGATTACTACAGGAAAATTTAAAGAAGATATGTGTGCATGTGTATGCATATATGTAGTATATGCATATCTCTTACCACTTAGCTGCCTATATTTGAAAACAAAAGTGAAGAAATCAGCAATTTTTTTAGCCATCATAATGCTAATATCTGACGACTTCTATTTCAATTTCCTAAATAGATGTAATAATTCCCCTTTCAAGGACCCATTTCTATCTTTTAAAGGCAAAGGTAAAAATCCCACAGTTTTATTAAAGGGGGTGAGTTGATGTGATCCCAACAAGAGGCTACCTCCAGTGGCAGGCAGGCAGCAGCTGGTAGAGTCCATTGGTAGAATCTTGGTAGAGCTGAGCTCAAGGCGCAGCCCCTAGTTGTGTACGGGCAGAGGCAGTGCTGAAGGCAAGCTGCAGATCTACCTGGCAGTGACCAAAACACCCTCAATATCCCCCTCAGCTTCACTGAGCTTTACACAGAGTTCTTCCTGGCTATGTAAGTTACTGAGTTCCATTTTCTTAGAGAATTTACTTTAGAAAACTTTAATTATAAATTCTTTTTCTGCCCCTTTGACATGTACATTGTCTACCAGTTATCTTGCCTGTAGCACAACCCAGAAAACATTCCCAAGAACCTGGGAATCATTCCTTTGAAATGTAATCATCCAGAATACAAGGCTCCTATCTCCCAGTCTCTGTGGGAAGGTGGGAGCCCAACTTCAATTAGCACCAATTAGCAAACACAGATGCCAAATCACACTGACCAACCTCCCGGCAACGTCCACCACTAATTTTCCACCAGGACACCCTTTTGTCTCAATGGAATGGGGTCTGTTTTTCTTCCTATTGGGATAGCTTTTACTCTCATGGCAATGGTCTTGGATAACATCTTCCTAGTCTATTTAACTCCTCTCCATTTTGTATAATTCTTTTTGACAGCAGAATTTTCTGCTTCTGTCCTGGACCTCCCTCTCTTGTAGCAATGAAGTCCTTGAATAGAGGAGAATGAATCATGTATACCTGAACACTACTTTAGCCTGTAGTATCCCAAAGAGGCATTTCTCCTGAGTCATGCTTGGCTGCTGTGGATGCTCCAGGTCACCACAGGTTTTAGACCATCACCACAGTGCTGCTTTCATTCCCATTGTGGGATCCAGTCCTTGCCTTGGCCCACTCACTCCAATCCTTCCTGCCTTAGAATTACTTCTAGAAAGGCCCTTCTCTACATTCTTGTGGTTATCTCAGAGACTTTTATACACTCATCTGTACACTTCTATATACTTAAAGGTTGTGCTTGGCATTACATTTAGTCACACAACAAAGTAAAGTGTTGTAGAAAATATATTTTCACTAAGCCTATGATCTTAAAATAATCCCCATCATAGGCTACCAAGATGTCTAGTACCCAAGAATGAATTATTTGGTAGAAATGGAAATGTATTATGAAGATTACAGAGCTGAAAATTCTAGCTGTATACAAAATCCATTTTATGTTTTCATTGAAGCCAGGCACAGAGTTGCCCAAGTAGTTGACAATTTCTTGCTCTCCTGTGTAGTTAATTGTCAACTTTGACTAAATTCCTCCCAAGGACTGTGAGACAGGGAATGTCAAAAGTTTTTGAGCCTCTTCCACATGCTCTTTCATTCACTCTTCAGCTCCATCCAGTTTCATCCAGGCCTTCAGGACTGGTAGAACAATGCAAAAATGCTCCAGGGGTTGGCTCCATACCTCAATCCCAGGATGACCTCCAGGAAGAGAACCCCCACCAATTTGGACTGCCCACTTCAGAACTAGTAGCAGAAAGAAATACATTTCTATATGCTTGAAGACATTGTGTTTGGGAGTTTTCTACAGAAATGGTCAATCTTCAGTCAAATAATTACAGAAACATTGGTGGATTTTCTAAGCCTGATAATACAGCAGTGAGAGATAGCCACCCTGCCTCTCTGTAGAAGAAAAGAATAAAGAAATATGAATTGAAAACCTACTATGTGCCAACACTCCTTAGTGCACTCACTAAAGCTGCCTGGAGACAGAGAACCACAGCATATATCTTCTTTCCAGGGCTCCTACATCTTGGGGGATGCTGGGCTATTTTGTTTCCAAGGTGAACTGGGTAAGTTTTCCTAAAGGGGGAGATTGAATCATTTTAAAAAGAATGAAGTGAGGTGATAGAAGCATAATTGGTACTTGAAGGCAAATCAATCAACCTGTGAAAAGTCAGGGACAGCTCAGCTCAAGTCCTTTTTTTCACATTCCCATATGCATCACAGTCCAGAAACTCCTACTGAATGAAAATTTGGCTTGGTTCACCTTTATTGTGGAAATATTTTCATGTACTTTGTTTTTAAATTCAACAACCAGACCAGAGGTGGGGGGGGGTGTTTGTGTGTGTGTGTGTGTGTGTGTGTGTGTGTGTGTGTGTGTAAGAGAGAAAAATAGTTCCAGCCATTAATATATTCTAGCTGGCTTAGCAATTTAAGTGTCAAGATAAATTTCAAGTTTTCTTAAGGGAAAAATTAATTGGGAGAGGAAACATACAATTTCACTCAGCTCTAATAAATAATAAAATACACTTTAACATTGAAGTTAATTAAATATGCATAATTATAAATGCTTAATTATTTGAGAATGGAAAACTTTCCTATTTAGGTAACTACTTTTGTTTTTCTGGAAAATGTCTTTTGGGATTCCTTTGGCTATTGACCTAATAATTTCCTTACCATTGCTTAGTACTTTTAGAAAGAATATATACATAAATATCATGTATTGGAGGGTGGAAGGGGAAACATCACCCCTCCATTGCTCTGCCCCTCTGAAATGGAGTCCAACAGGCCTGCGTGTTCCTCTGTTACTCCTGCTCCTTGCTCACCATGGCCCCTCAAGCAAGCCACTAGCCTTGTCAGGTGGTTAGGTTACCTCACTCACAAAAAATGACTGTTTTGCACCATTGTTATCAGGGAATCTGGAGAAATTTGTGAAACTAAGATGACAGTGCCTGATATGTAGTAGGTACTCACTAAATGTTTCCAGGCTTGCCTTCCTCCTCCATCTTTCTTTCCTCCTCCTTCTTGAAGTTATCTTTTTAGACATAAATACTATTATCATGATAACTATACACACTAAGCTTCTTCATACCTAATGTTTTTGCCCCTGACCAAAGATTGGAAGAGTCACATTCAGTTTAAAGGAAGAAAAAACGAAAGAGATAACTGGGTATGAAGAGGGTTCAAAAAGACTCAGAATGAAATGTAGTGGGTCATTAAATATTGGCATCTAGGGACAAAATCAAAGGTATGTGCCCCACTGTTGGTGGGACTGCAGACTGGTATAGCTGCTCTAGAAGGCAGTGTGGAGAATCATCAAAAAATTAGGGATGGACCCACCATACAATCCAGCTATCCCTCTTCTGGGTATTTTCCCAGAGGAGTTTGAATCAGCACATTACAGTGACACAGCAAAATCTAGGTTTATAGCAGCTCAATTTACAATTGCTAACGTATGGAACCAACCCAGATGCCCCTCACTGGATGAATGAATCCAAAAACTGTGATGCACACACACACACACACACACACACACACACACACACACACCAACACACCAACCATAGAGTTCTACTCAGCAATTAGAAACAATGAAATTGCAGCCTTTGAAGGTAAATGGATGAAGTCATGCTAAGCAAAGGTAGCCAAAACCAGAGATTCAAGGGTCAGATGTCATCACTCATTTGTGGAGGCAGGAGCTAAATCCAGGACTGTGTGAAAGCTAGTCAGTCTCATGTATTAGACCCAACAAAGGCATAGCAACACATAATCTAGAGCAATCAGAGGTATGTAGCAGGAGGGAGGGGGGAAGGAGGGAGAATAGGGAGAGATCTAGGGGGTAATTCTGGTTTAAGAACATATGCATATCATATTATTACTTTATATGCATTTATGATTATACAATAACTCCATTATAAAAAATAAAATAAAAAGGTGGTTTTGCCATACCAGATTTAAAACTATACTATAGAGCCGTAGTAACAAAGACAGCATGGTACTGGTATCAAGATAGGAAAGAAGACCAACGGAATAGAATAGAAGACCCTGAAACAAACCCTCAAATCTTTAAACATCTGATTTTTGACAAAGGGGGGAAAATATTACATGGAGGAGTGACAGCCTCTTCAACAAATGGTGCTGGGCAAACTGGTCAGCCACTTGCAGAAAGTTGAAATTAGACCCATATCATTCTCCTTGCACTAGAATCAAATCGAAATGGATCAAGGAGCTAGGAATTAAACCAGCTACCTTGCAATTGATAGAAGACAAAGTAAGTCCAACACTTCAGCATATGGGAGTAGGCAAAGACTTTCTCAACAGGTCTCCAAAAGTGAAGGAAGTAAAGTCAAAAATCAGTGAATGGGATGCCATAAAGCTAAAAAGCTTTTGTACTGCCAAGGAAACAATCAAAAGAGTCAAGAAGTTTCCTACAGAAATGGAGCGAATCATGGGCTATGATACCTCTGACAGGGGTCTCATATCCAGAATCTACAAAATTCTCAAAAATCTCAACTACAAAAACACTAACAGCCCAATTACTAAATGGGCCAAAGAGCTAAATAGAATCTTCTCATCAGAGGACAATGATCAAGCCAATGAATACATGAGAAAGTGCTCTAAATCTCTAGTAATCAGAGAAATGCAAATGAAAACCACATTAAGATATCACCTTATGCCAGTCAGAATAGCAAAAATGAAGAAAATAAACAATAATATATGCTGGAGGGGATATGGAGAGATAGAGACACTAACACACTGTTGGTGGAGCTACAGACTGATACAGCCCCTCTGGAAAGCAGTGTGGAAAATCTTCAAAAAACTAGGGATGAGCCCATCATACGATCCTGCTATTCCATTCCTGGGTATCTTTCCAGGGGATTTAGAATCAGCACATTATAGTGACACAGCAATATCTATGTTCATAGCAGCTCAATTTACAATAGCTAAATCATGGAAACAACCCAGAGGTCCCTCACTGGATGAATGGATCCAAAAGCTGTGGTACATATATACCATGGAATTTTACACAGCAATTATAAACAATGATATTGCAGCCTTTGAAGGTAAATGGATGTCTATGGAACAAATTATGCTGAGTAAAATCAGCTTAACCCAGAGAATGAAGGGTTGAATGTCTCCACTCGGAGGTTGGAACTAGACCCTGGTCATTCAGAAAGGTGGTTTATTATCATGTGTTAAATCGAGATAAGGTATAATGTTATACAGCCTAATACTTTTTTAGAGATATTGTGGGTAAGAGAAGGGAGGGATACTGGAGGGAAATTTGGGAGGGACACTCCTGGGGGTAAATCTAGTATCCAGAAACTATACACATTTTATATAATTTTGTTAAAAATTTGTATGGTTGTTCAAAAATAAAAATTTAAAAAAAAATTTAAAAAGGCCTGTGCCTCCAGCCACCAACCTATGACATCAGACATAAGGCTTTGGCAAACTAAAGTCCAATGAATGGGTGATATTGCTAGGAACGGCTTCTGCCTCTGATTTACTCTTACTTTTGCAAAATGAGATATTAAGACATTTCTCTATCCTGTGTCTTCCAAGTAAAGCAAAGTGGTACAAGTCATAGCCAGGGACATGAGAAGCAACTTTGTCACCTTTCCATTCATACTATGTTGTGCTTTCACAAAACACCTCTCTTAGGACCATTCTCATAGCTAGAAAGGCTTTAGGTCTTGGAAAATGTCCTTCCTTGAGATTAATGTCTTGTTCCTTTCCACTGAGGCTGTGTTCAGAATTTGTATTTCTTTCCATGAGTGAATGATGAAATCTCAGATTAATAAAGAGAACTATACCCTTCTTTGTTTATAGGTAGTTTATCCTAGTTCAACAAGGAAGATTGAGTCTTCCCTGTATTACAGACTCTCTTATTAAAGCTAAAATTCAAGATCCAGGTTTAAGTCCCCAATTAATAATAAATTTTTACCTTCACCTTCTTTTTCTTCCCTGTGCATGTCTTTATTTCCTTATGGAGAAGGGATGGTTAAAGCTAGGCAAGATTTGGGTATTCTTGAGACTTCTTTCTAATTAGCAGTATGTCAAGGCTGCTTCAAACTGCCATCTTTTGATATCTAATTTTGTTCTTCACAGGAAATTGTAAAATAGAGCAATATTGTAAGTAGACATGAAATTTGTCAAATTATATTTGAATTATTTATCCATGACAAGATTTTCTCATCAAGATGAATATATATGTATGTATTTATATATACATATATGTACATATATGTACATAAATATATGTACATATACATAAACATACACACACACATACATATATGAAAGTAGAATTGCAACTTTGGGGTAAAGAAAGCAAATTCAACACAGAATTCAATTTCCCTTCTAAAACCATACTACAATGACTGCAAAGCAAAGAATGATATCAGAAGAGAAATGTAATAAAATGAATACTTGCATTTTATGCAAAATAAAAAAGGTAGAATTTTCCAAACTGAAGGACAAATGCTTCAAGATTAAAGGGATCCATTGTTTGCCCAGATCAATATATAAACACGAATACATACTGAATTATATCATCATGAAGTTCTCGAACAAAAAGGGGGAAAAAAAGAGTTTCAAGTTTTCGAAGAGCAAAACAGATCCTATATAAAAAATCAGAAATCAGAATGATTTTAGACTTCCAAATAGCATGCCCAAACACTAAGTAACAGACAGATGCCTTCAAGTTCTGAACGAAGTTTCCAACCTAGAATTGTATAGTCAGTGAAATTTTCAATCAAGTTGGAGAGTAGAATACAGAATTTTTAAGGAATGCAAAGTTGTAAAAAAATTGCCTTCCTGAATTCTTTCTCAGAAAGTTTAATAAAGAATATGCTCCATCCCAAAAAATAAAAGATAAAGAAAATGTGGAAGGAAATTTAGGATACAAGAAAGAGGAAATGCCACATAAGCAAGAAGGCAAAGTATCTTCTGGATTAGTGCAAAGACAAACCATAGAATGACAGTTGAGTCTGAAATCCAGAGAAAAACCAGATAAGGTTAAAGCAGGTCAGGAGAGACTCCTTTGGAATGGAAAATTTGATAGAAAGCCGGACATCTCTGAACATCACAAAAGGAGAATCAGACACTTGGCAAAGAGTTTCAGGTTGGATGAGTAAGTGTGTAGAAAAATAAGCAAAAATAAAAAATTAAAAACATTAATTCAAGGGAAAAGAAAAGGTGTTAGGGAAATGAAGCAGCAATGCAAAAAACATGTGTTTAAGAAACAAAATCAGCTGAAAGAAAAGAAAGTGGTTGCCCCCTGGGAAAAAGTAAACAGGGGAGGGAGAGCCATGCTATTTTCTTTTTAAAGTAAACCTCACAGAGCTGGCTGACCTGTTGAGTGCTATACAACAAACACAAATTCGCCAACATATAAAATTTAAGCTAAAATATACTGTACATAGTTTATTAAGGAGCACCAAACCATTATGGAAAAATACATGAGAATGGGTACCAACATAGTCTCTATGAGGAAGAAGAGTTAGTGGGTCCGGTGTGGGAAGGAAGAAACATTTTGTCACTTTATAACATTTGCAATGGAATTTTCTTTGAGGTTCATGAATGGCTTTTTAAAAATATTTAAAATATAAATATAGGAGAAATTTTTTAATGTAAACTTAAATTCTAAATAACTATATTGGCTCTCATCCAGTCAGTGCACACAAGGACAGCTACAAGCCAGGAGAAACCACTGGAACACTGAGCTGCACACTGAGGAGCAAGCAGTGGCGGTGTGGGAGGATATACGTAATCTCTTTGATACTCAGTTCTCTTCAGGTGAACTAAAGAAGCAATGCCAAATCTCAGGAAAGTGGGATGATATGAAATAATAATGATATAAAAACACTTGGTAAATTCTACAGCACTTTAAAGGTACACATACAAGTTAAAGTTTAAACGTACAGTGTCAAGTACAAACAAACTGACCATTCACCTGGCCAAGCTGCTGCTGTTCAATCTCAAATAGACTCGAAGAAAAATGTGGAGAAATACATCCAAACTTCTTTTTATTTTAATTGCTACAAACAGAAACACCGCAAATATGTGAACTCCACTGTGCTTTTCAAACCAAGGGTACCAAATGCAACAATGGCAATCTGGGAAAATTTTATAAAACTATGAGTTTTTCTTTATTCTTTCCTAATAACTGCATAATGATAACAAATTTCTAATAGGTAAACATTAATAGAATTTTGCAGGAAAACTGCCATTTGACAGTTTGGAGATGATGCATTTGCTCATGGGATCATTCTGCAAGAAAGTTTAATATTGTTTTATCAATATAGTAAGCATGGATAGTAGCTGTTTATGGACTGAAATCTATTGGGAAAGTCATTTAAAGGCTCCAGATGACTAAAGGAGTCTTCCACAAGGTTAATATTCTGCATTTGAAATATAAATCTGAGTGTGTGTGTGTGTGTGTGTGTGTGTGTACAGGGCAAATGAGATAGGATCTGCAGGTGGGCAACACTGGTGCAACCTTTTAGTGAAATTTCAAAGGCAAAGCATTTGGGAAGGTAAAATACAAATAAAACAACTATAATGAAAATCCAGATGTGGAAGAAGACTGTTGGATGGATAAAAGCAATGTGCACTAGGAATTTAAAAATGAGTGATCATAGAATAGTTGAGATAATTGGGAGATACTAAATGACAGAGATGGCATTAGAGATATGTTGAAAAGAAGCATCTAACTTGATCGGTGCAGCTGAGGAAGAGTTACTCAAAAGTGACAAGTTATTCAAAAAAGCTATAAAGTATAGATACTCTAGGGTATGTGATGTGTAACAGGGTCCAATAGAAGTTAAGACTATAAATATAAATGTTCATATATTTTCAGTAAGCATTTGGAATACACTGAACAGATTTACAATCCCAGATATAGGATTTAAAATATAATTAAGAAGCATAATTTAAGAATGATCACACTTGATGATTATTGAGTATATCAATCTCATTAATGTAGGCTCTGGCATTGTTTTTCCAACTGCAAATTCAAATTTCCACTTGTATATTCACTGATATCTCAAATACAGCACAACATAAATGGAATGGTTGATCTCTATCTCCACCCTCCTTGCCTGCACTTACCCTAGCCTTTCAAACTCCTTAATTGAATACCGGTCTTTTAGTTCCTTTGGTGAAAAATCTAGAAGACATTTATTAATTCTCCCTATCACACTTACAAACCAACACAACCCAACAGAAAGTTCTATCGGTACTGCCTACAAGAAATAGTCCATGCCTTTGAAGGTAAATGGATGGCAATGGAAGAAATCCTGCTGAGCAAAGTTAGCCAAAACCAGAGTCAAGGGTCAAATATTTTTACTCATTTGTGGAGGCTGGAACTAAACCCAGGCCTGTGTGAAAGGTTGTCAACCTCATGGACTAGACCCAACAAAGGTGTAGCAACACATAATTTAGGGTAACCATAGATATGTATCAAGAAGGAGGGGGGAGGGGCATTTGGGGAAGAGGAAAAGGAGTAAATCTGATTTAAGAATATATGCATTTCATATTGTTACTTTATATATATTTTTGATTGTACAGTAACTAAATTTCTTGATTAACAAAAAAGAATTAGCCCATGCCTAGTCATTTCACTTCGCCACACCTGCCACCTTGCTTAACGCCACCATCATGTCTGTTGAGAAGTACTTACCTCCTGACTGGCCTGACTGCTTCTTACAAGAGTGCGTGCCCGCTTTGAGCCTGAGCATTCCTTTACAATTGTGAATCAGATCACCTTACTTTTATCCAAACCTCCTACTGCTTTCCCATCCCTGAGGATAAAACACAGAGTCTTTACCAGGACCCAGTAACCCTGCCCCTACTATCTGACCCTCTTCAACCTCATCTATCATTCCACCCCATGTCACACTGCTCTGGTCAAAGAGACCATGCTTTCATATCTGCTACTTCTGCCTGGAATACTCATCCTGCAGATATCTCCTTGATTGGATCCGTACCTTCTGTGCCCTAGACAGACAGATGCTGTCTGTCCCCCTGACAAATGCTTGCACCCAACAGACAAGCATCTCTATACACCCTTACACTGATTCATCTTCTTTCTAATAACATTACTGCTTGACAATACATAATTAACTTCTCTGTTTGCATGTTTGTTTTCTGTCTTCCTCATTAAATTTAGTTTCAGAAGAGCAGTGATCTTGGGATTTTTACTTGTTTTTTTCCCCACATTGTATTCTCTCTGCTTACAACAATGCCTAGGACAGAGTGGGTGTTTAATAAATAAATACTCATTGAATAAATGGGGATATATGTAAATGAAGAAGTCAGAAGTATTCCGAATTTGGATTCATGATACTCATAAATTGTTAAATTGCTCTTCTCTTGGCCAATGCACAGTAATTTGAATTATGCTCTTAGGAAAGATCATTTATTCATTTTACAAACATTCGTTCCTTAGTTATTCATCATTTCAATTAGTGAAGAAAAATGAAATGGCTGATTTTGTATAGAATGGTCAGATAAGACCTCTCTGATAAGATGACTTACCTTTTCCAATTTCTTATCTTTTCCACATTTCTGTTCTTTGCACATTTCTAATGGAAGATTATGAGAGTGCACAGAGCAGGGAAGAGTTTTCCAGTTACAGCTTTTCTAGTACCATGGCCTAGAGGTAGGAGAGTGTGTGGTGTCTTTGAAGACATGCAAGCTCTGATCTGGGCTCCCTTCTCATCTTCATTCTCATAGTTGGCTGCCTTATCCCATTGATCACTAATCTTCCTTTAACCATATGGAGAATTGTATTTTGCATATTCATACTTGGTTATATGCTACATAGTGAAACAAATGTACTTACTTGTATTACTTGTTGTTCAGGACATATCAAAGAGCACCAAGGGTGATTTTTGTCTGTACATGATGTTTTTAAGAGAGAGGGACAGTAAGAGAAAGAAAGAGAGAATCAATTTTTATTTAGTTTTTTTCATGTGGCTTTCGTTGCTCTGACACTTCATTGTGTAGGAGATGCTGGGATTTGAACTAGGTCTCGGCACATGTCAGGCAACTGCCATAACCGCTGAGCCACCACTCCATCCCCTTGTCTATACATGATTTTAAAAGCCAACTTTTGAACCAAAAGCTGTGACTTCCACGTAATTGCTGCATAGCTGTGAACATCACGGACATCAGGCCAAGACCTCATGGCACCTCTTTTTAAGAAGACCTTTGGTTTACTTTAGCAATTTTATTGACAACATATTGCATCCTCTCCCCTTGCCACTCTGTAGTCAAGTGCATTCTGCATCTCTTCATGTCCTGGAAGACAACTGAAATAAATTAGAAATGTGCAGAAATCCTTAGGGGATATGCAACAGTTGGAAACAGTTTTACACTTAATTAAAAGTCAATTTTGAATTCTAAGAACGTCCAAATCCAACTAACAGTAATAGTAATTGCAAGCTAAAGTGGGTGAGAAAGGCATCATGTTTGTTTCTGCTGATTTTAATCATTTTGGTGATGTATGATTTTTAAGGTAGAAATTCAAAATCAGTGTTAAAATTTACATATGTGGAGTCAGCTCCATCCCTCTTCTCATTATTCTGGAAAATAGAGCTATCCATATATAATTCTAATTGTCTGAGATAAGCTCCTCCTGGCCTTGGACAAGTGTGACATTAATTCCAAGATCAGAGTCTCTGGAGCTTAGCACAGGTGAGTAGATCCAGGTGCTCATGAGGCCAAAGTCACCCCTCTGAGTGGTCTGCAGCACTCCCCAGTAACAACTTTTATTGGAGAAATTTAGCATCAGTGATTTATTATGGCACTTTCCTCCCCCAAAGGCTCCTCTGGCCTCACCACAAAGAACTGTGTCTGCTGAGCCCCTGACTCTGCTTCACAGACACTAGTCAACTCTTCCCTGCTCCAAGGCCCAGCCTTTGGTACTTTCAAGGTGACTTTTTGACGCTTATTAAGTGACCCTGTGTTTGTATGGAAGCAGTCTCTCCTGCAATCACCGTCTTCTCCTCTCTTTTTCAGTCTGTATGTACCCTTTTAAAGTGACCTCAAAATTACACAATGGCATTTCTAGCTCAGGCAAATGAAGCACTTGAAGTCCAGCTCTTTTCATTTCAGTCTCCAACTTATTAATTTCACCATCACAAGCAATCAAACCGAACTCACAGCCTGTCACTCAAGGATGTCCATGTTCTGCCTTCAATGTCCTGGGTAAACCTAGTCCCAAACTCCCTTCTGTCCACCCAGAGGTGAAAAACGTTTCAGCCCACTCCACAGATCTGTGTGTGCGGTTAGCATAGAGCCACACACCAGAGTTTATAACTGAATTTTAACGTGGGACATGTACTGTCCTTTCAGTATGGCCCCACCACTCCCTCAGGTCTGATTTCTTCTATCACCTACACAAGCTGTGCTCCAAGCAAACGGAAGGACCATCTCATCTCTCACACTTTCTCCTCTTAGACGTCTGTGTGACCAATTCTTGCTCGTTCTTCAGAGCCCTGCATCATTGCCAACCCCTTTCAGAAGCTTTCTTTTTATGCTTCTAGAAGAATTAGTCTCCCTCCCTTGCTGCCCATAGAAATTTCTGTCTTTCTGAGGTCACTCAATTAATCTTCCTCTATATGAGCTTCCTGTGGTACAAATTGCCACAAGCTTTAAACAACAGAAATTTATTCTCTCACAGTTCCTGAAGCCAGAAGTCCAATGTCAGTACCACTACATCAAATCCAAGGGGTCAGCAGGGCCACATCCCTGACTGCAGCTCGAGGGAGAATGCGCTCTTGCCCCTCCCAGATTCCGGTGGCTGCCAGCATTCTTTGGCTTGTAGCTGTATCTCTCCATCTCTGCCTCATCTTCGTCTGCCTGTTGACAATCTCCTCTGCCTCTTAAAGAGATGTGATGGCATGGGGGGCCCGCCTCGACAGCATGGGATAATCTATCTCAATATTAATCACATCTCAAAGAGGCTTTGCCATTTTAGGAAACAATCACAGACCTTGAGAATTAGGCCCAGCACCGTCACCACCACCCCTCTGAAGCTTTTTCTGGTGTTTTCAGAATTCTCTCTCACCTGCTTCCCATAAAACCTTCTGTGTTTTCTGGGGACATAACTTTGGGAGGGTCATTATTTATCCTGTCATACCTTCCTGTATACATACCAGTCACTCATGCACTTTCTTAAATACCCTATGGGGACAGAAAGATACTCAAAGACAAGATCATACTCTATTTATTGCAAAGGCCCTGGTGTCTCACTTTGTACTAAATAGGGCATAAAGTCAGGGGTGTTATCTAAAGTGTTTAACAACAGGAACAGCGTGGGTTCCAAGCAGTTGGAATAGATGCTGGCTGAAGGCTGGGCTAGGGGCTGAGGCTCATTGTGGAATTCCAGGGAGGTATGTGTGTGTTGGGATAAGGGTCCCCTCCCCAAGAACAGGCTGAGGCCTTTGGGGCTGTCTGAAGAAGAAGGACACTTTGGAGGATTCTAGGCAAGGGTTGTTTACAAACTAGTGAGAAAGTATCTGCATGTTTTAATAACTGAGATGGTGGCATTGTGCATAGTGGGTCACTATCAATTTGGAGATAAATATTTATTAAGTTTATTAACAAATAACAAATAATGGGGCTGTCCTCATTTAAAGGTTGTGGGGGCATTTAGGGACATAGAGGCTTATAACTGCCCCTCAAATTAGAGGCCTGCCTACTTCAGCTGCAGATCATGTGATGGGCCACCCAGAGGAGCTTTTATTCTCTGTGGATTTGGAAGGCCACTGGTGCTATCCGGCCAGTCTGACCCCATACACTTGTGATCACAGACAGGATCGTATAAAAGAAGGAGCTCAAGAACTAGTGGAGATCTACCTACCTGCTGCTGGAGAGGCATTAGACACATATAATCCTGAACCAAGCAAATGACATGAAAATAAGCAACAGCTTTCACCGTGGCTGAGGGAAACGAAACCGAGGGTCGGTAAGTGACTGCACCATGCAGTCCAGGGCTGCACAGCCTGGACAGATAAGATAGGAGCAAGCATGGGAGTAGCGCAGGAGTGGAAGGTCTAAGACAGCACAATGAACATGAAGAAGCTCTGGCAGAACTTGAAGAGTGAATAAATCTAAGCCATGAGCTATGCTTCAAAGTTAAAAAAAAAATCCAGTGGCGGAGTGTAGTATTAACCAGGATTAACAGCATTAAAGGAGACTCTTAAGATGCAATGTCCTTCAATGTGGGGACGGCAAGCCTTTGATGTTACCCAAGAGCAATCTTACAGCTCTGCCGTTGCCGCCTCACCTCCTCTACCCACAAGGCTGCTCAGTTTGGAAATGCTAATTCCAGTACTGTGTCCTTGTGTAGGTCCCGTTGCCACCACCTCATCACTTCTGCTCACTGTCCCCAGGCTCATCTGGCTCCAGCCCATGCCACCCATGACTAAAGAGTGCTTTCTTTAAGAGATGCTCCAAGAATCCATCATCCATCAGTCAGTTCAAAGGCCACCAGGAACTTCATTCTGTGGGTCAACACAGCACCAATTCCTCACATGGGCATTTAAGACCATCGTTGCAAAACAGAGTCTGTGCTTTCTCTGCCAGGCATTTTCCTAGGTCTGGAAGTCCTCCTTGTCAGCCTGGAAATTTTCCAAAAGTCCTTCAGCCTCCAAACGAGCTAGCCCTCAGGAAGCGTGCCCTGGCCCTTCCTTCTCTGTCACAACCTCCTGAATGTGAACTCTCCTTTTTCTGAAGATCTGCAGCACCTTGGTTCTTGTTTTGTCTCTTACTGAACTTAATTAACTTTGCTCTCCCTTCTGGTTTTTTTTTTAATGGTTCCTTTTTTCTCCCCTAGACTGTGAGCATCTTGGGGGGGGGAGTGTTATTTTGTCCCTTCTCCCCATTCCGTTCATCACCGTAGCTTCACTCCACAAGGAACTGATGCTTAGATCACATGAAGCAAACTGCATGACTTAGTCCTGGAGGAAACCAGGATCTTGGAAAATGGAGCATCAGGAAGAACCTGCTTTTTAAGCTCTGAACTCTTGAGGGGCACAGGCTGTGTCTTGCTTATTGATCTTTATATACTTCCATCCTTCAATGCATGCTGACTTCAGGAATGAATTAATAATAGATGAATTGTTAAATATGAGAAATAGAGGTGGAGAAATACCAGAAGAGAGCCCCAAGAGAGAAAGGAGCTCGAGGCTATGAAGAGAAAGAGAGTCTTCCAGAAATTTCCTCTGCCTCTCAGTTTTCCTTATGTGCCTTCCCCTGCTCACCATAGAGCTGGTGGCAAAAGTTCAATGTTCTGACTAAGAAAATGAGCCCTGCAGGTCAGAGCATACATAAATACCTGAATGGAACAATTTCAGTGCAGTGAGCCTGCTGTGCCTGCACGTGTCCATGGCCTAGAGGGCTCAGGTGTCCACAGATGCTGCGAATGGCACTCTGGCCAGCGCTGTGGCACCAGCCCAGCATCATTCCACTCTTGCTTTACTTGAGGTTCAGGACTGAGGAGCAATAGAGCCATACTGCAGGGCCAATGACAAGAAAATCAGTCCCTGTCCTCCTGACTGAATTTGGGTGCCCTATGTTGCCCAGGCTCACATTTTTTAAGGATTCTAAGGAGCGACATGCAGTGGGAAGGAATAGGATCACTGGGGAATGATGATAATGAAGGTTAATTTGTTCTGTCTGTTACAGAGGATAATTAAGCAGACACAGTTCACACTGTTAAATTTGAATGAAGCAGCTTCTATTTATATGCTCTTTTTTTTTTTCAATCCAAGTAACCACAGAACAATTTACAAACTGAAACTGTGACTGCACTCTGGGAACACTTGAACTATTAATCAGTGAATTAGGACACCACTCGGTCATGTTCACAACATCTCTGCAAGATAAGACAGAAGGAACATACTGTCCATGTAGCACACAGAAAAGCTGAGACATAGCAATATACCTGCTTTCCCACCAGCGAGCTCCTGGCTGTGAATGGAAAGGGCATGCACAGGCCTCAAAGGCTAGGGCACCACACTACTGTACATCCAACGGATATTTGCTATCAACTGCTCCAACTGTTCTTGTTGGTACTGAGGATAGAGCAGTGACTAAAACATGCAAAATTTCTGATTTTATGATACTTATAGACTATTAAGTAAAACATATAAAACACAAGTAAGTAAATAAATATATAATAAATGTTAGCTGTAAATCCAGTAAACAAAAATAAAGCATGATAAAGTATTAAAGAATGATCAAGAAGGTTGCTAGGCATTAATAGTGAAGTGTCAACACATGCAGGAACTCAAGGCATGGCAAGAAGCAAAAGGTACATGTTATGAAGTGGGGTGAACAGTGCTATGAGGGTAAGAGAAGGGAAATATCCCTGCAAGTTACAACAAGCAAGGGAATACTCCACTGGAGGATGGGCCATGAACTAGACTTCGATGTAAGGTATGCATTGAAGAGAAGAGAGAATGGAGAGATAAAGTCAGTAGAAATGTGCATAGTACAAACATCACAAGGTTAAAAACAGTCACACTAATAAACTCTTTTTTCTGGAAACCAGTCTTAAGAGATAAGCACATGCACAAACATGCTTGTGCACACGCACACACAGAGCCTCATGCAATATAATGCCAAAACACTGAGATATGAAGATGATTGATTTAAATGAAAGAAGAAATTATGTTCAACTGAATTCTTTGTTAAATTACCAACAGTAGGCATTCTAACTGACAAAGCAGCACACTTCTTAGTTGTAAATTCATAAGCAAAACTTTAGATTTCTAGCCTTTCTATATTTTTTAAAAGATTCCTACTGAATGATCAACAAATTAAAATCCTAGAAAAGATGATTTTTGTATAGAATAGCTTCCTGAATTTGGAGTCTATGCCAAGTAACTGAATAACAAACAACAACTAACCTCTAAAGACAGCTACTCGTCGCTCCCTGGTCCCTAATTCTCAGTGTTCATGAGCTTTTGTGATCTCCTTTCCATGTATCTGGACTGGTTCTATGATTCACTTACAGCCAATAAAATCTGGAAAAAGTGATGCTGAGGTAAGAATAGAAGACACCTTGCCGTTTCTGCCTTGGTCACTTGGACGACTCATTCTGCAGGGAGCAAAACCTGACTGCTTTGACATTGCCCTGCTGATATAAAGCACAGGCTGACCATGTGGAAAGAGCACTGAGGAAGAGGCCTGGCAAGCTGCTCCCACCATGCCAGCCCAAGGCCAAGCAGGTAAAAAAAGTCATCTCGGTCATTCCATCTTAGGATATTTGGATGCCTCAAGACACAGCTGAGATCTAACCGCACCAGCTGAGAGACTCCAAGAACCTCCTGGCTGAGCCTTATCCACATACAGAATAATAGGAATGTTAAGGTAACATGTATGATCAGGAAAATACTGCACAAACATATTATGCAGAAGACAAAGAAACAGGTTATACATCTAAAACAATATATATGAAACTACTTTTAAAAATTTCAACATCATATAATGTAAAAGAAATTTTAGAAAACTACAATAATTTTGGAGTACTCTTTAGCATTTTCAAATCTTTTTCATGTATACTATTTAATCCACATAACAACCCTATGAGGTATTCTTATTTCTTTTACTTGTTTCAAAGAACTGGAAATTGGGCCTCAAAAAGGAAAAAATGAATTGCCAGAGTTTACTCAATCAGAAACAAAGCAAGTTTTCAAGCCTTATTTGTCTCTGACTTCAAATACTAAGCATTTTTATTTCTGGGTGTCTGATATCCTACTCCTATTCCAGGAAAACTATTTGTGAATTGTATATACCCACAGTGCACACAATTATATCCTTGTATTAGCTTTCCATTGCTATAACAAAATACATGAATTTTAAAACAAAGAATAAAAAATGTATTCTGATCTATACTTTCAGAGGTCTTGGTCCATGGTTGCTTGGCCCTATTGCTTTGGGCCTGTAGAAAGGTCAAACATCATGGCAGGCAGCACATAGTAGGGCAAAGCTGCTCACATAGTAGTGGCTGGGAAACTAGAAAGAGGAAGTGGCCAGCGTCACAAAATCCCCTTCAAAGCAAGTCTCCAATGACCTAATTCCTCCCACTAATCCCAACCTCCTAAAGGTTCTATCATCTCTCAATAATGCCACCACCTGTGAACCAAGCCTTCAACTCATGAGATTTTGTGGGACATTTAAAATCCAAAGCATATCAGGTCTCCAAGACCCTTCAGTGTCCAAATTCAATGTCTATTATTTATCGAGAATTTACTGTCATCTAAGCACAGACCAAGTGTGCATACTGACACATTTAATCCTTGTAAGAATCCTGTGATGTAGTTAGCATCACATCATGTCTTCATTATCATCTTCTTCCACATATTACAGATGAGGAAACCAAGGTACCAAAGTGTTGCAGATACTGATAAACATCTCAGCTAATTCTTAGGAGATCTGGAATTTGGACCCCAGTAGTCTGACATAAAAGCCCTGCCCCTAATTTTTCTACATTATGCTTCTTATTACGGACGGTGGTACATCAGCAGCATCCTAGTCCCTGGACTATTCCCTCTAGCAACTACATGTCAAGTCTGAGCTGAACAAGTCAATGCAACCCATTGTTTTGAATCACATAATCCAGAATTCCATCACACAGTTGTGTTCCAACATTAATTCATTTGGACATTCTTTTATTTATTGGTTGAATATGAACTAACAATTAAGGGGGAATCATTATCAAACAAGCAAGAACTAATGTATATTCACATAGCAAGCCAAGGCTGATGCCATTCCATGATTTCCCACCTTGGGTTCCCCATGGTTCCGTGTTGCCCCAATTAAACCCTGTATTAAATGGACTTCTTACAGAGGTCAGAGGTTTCCCTCTGAGTTGATTCCCCCATATTTCCTCCCTCCAGTCTCCTTGATATCCTTCCAATTCCCTTCTCCCCTCTCTATCCCCTCCTACTTTTCCCAGCATCCTAGGTAAGGTTCCCCCTGTTTGTGTAAAAATTCATACATGTTGAGGTTATTATTAGTTTAGCCATCTATCATACTGTTTCTGGTTGTAAAATAGCTTCCACAAATGAGAGAAAACATTCGACCCTTGAGTCTCTCAGATTGGGATAATTCACTCAGCATAATTTTTTCCATCTCCATCCATTTGGCTGCAAAAGCCATAATACCATTTTCTCTAATGGCTCAGTAGTATTCCATTGTATATATGTACCACAGTTTTTGAATCCACTTGTTCAGTGAGGGGCATCTGGGTTGGTTCCATAATCTAGCTATAGTAAATTGAGTTGCTATAAACATTGATGTAGCCATATCGCTATAATATGCTGATTTTAATTCTTTTTGGAAAATACCCAGGAGTGGTATAGCTGAGTCATAAGGTGGTTCCAGCCCTAATTTTTTGAGGAGTCTCCACACTGCTTTCCATAGTGGCTGAACCAGTTTGCAGTCTCACCAGCAGTGTAATAGTGTTCCTCTTTTCCCTCAGCCCCTCCAGCATCTGTTGTTGTTTGTATTCTTCATTTTTGCCACTCTAACAGGAATGAGGTGGAATCTCATTGAAGTTTTGATTTGCATTTCTCTTATTGCTAATGATATAGAGCATTTTCTCATATATTTATGGGCTTTCTGAACTTCCTCTGCTGAGAAGTTTCTTTTTAGTTCTGTAGCCCATTTATCAATTGGATTATTTGTAATTTTGGTATTTAGTTGTTTTTAGTTCTTTGTATATTCTGGATATTAGCCCTCTGTCTGAGGTGTAGCAGGCAAAGATTTTCCTCCCATTCTGTAGGATCTCTCTTGACACTCTTGACCAATTCTTTAGCTGTGCAAAAGCTTTTAGTTTAATTGAATCCCATTCATTTATTCTTGCCTTTACTGCTTGTGCCATGGGAGTTTCATTAAGGCAGGCAGCACTGACCCCTATTTCTTGTAGTGTTGATCCTACTACTTTTTCATGTAAATTTAAAGTTGCTGGCTTAATATCCAGTTCTTTGAATTACTTTGATTTAATTTTTGTGCAGTTAATTTTTTCAGTTGTCTATAAATGGCTTTCCAATTTGTCCAACACCATTTGTTGAACAGGCTATCTTTCTTCCATACTACGTTTTTGCCCTCTTTATCAAATATCAGATAGTTACAGGTATGGGGGTTCATCTCAGAATCTTCTATTCCTTTGGTCTTCAGTTCTGTTTTGATACCAATACCATGCTGTTTTTGTTACTATGGCCATGTAGTATAATTTCAGGTGAGGAATTGAGATACCCCCTGCTTCTTCCTTCTTGCTGAGTAATGTTTTGGCTAATCTGGGTTTTCTGTTATTCTATACAAACTTGAGAATTGCTTTTACTATAACTATGAAGAATGACATTGGTATCTTAATGAGGATTGCATTAAATCTGTATAGGGCTTTGGGTAGAATGGCCATTTTCATTATATTAATTCTGCCTAACTATGAACATGGAATGTTTTTCCATCTACTCAGGTCTTCTGCAATTTCTTTAAGTATTTTATAGTTTTCATTGTAGAGGTCTTTAATATCCTTTGTAAGGTTGATGTCCAAGTATTTTATTTTTCTGGAGGAGATGGTAAATGGAACAGATTTCCTGATTTCTTCTTCTGCAGACTTGTTGCTGGAGTAAAGGAAAGCTAATGATTTATTGGTGTTGATCTTATAGGCAGCCACTTTGCTGAAATCTCCTATAAGCTCTAGAGGTCTTCTGGTCGAGCTTATTGGGTCTTCTATGTATATAATCATGTCATAGCAAATAGAGACAATTTGATTTCCTCTTTTCCTAATTGAATTCCTTTGATTTCCTTCTCTTGCCTAATAGCTCTGGCAAGGGTTTTGAATAAGAGTGGGGAAAGTGGACAACCTTATCTTGTTCCTGAATTCAATAGAAATGCTTTCAGTCTTTCTCCATTTAGCATAATGTTAACTATAGGTTTGTCATAAGTGGTTTTTACATAGTTAAAGTATATTCCCTTGATCTCTATCTTCTTCATGGTTTTGAGCATAAAAGTGGTTGAATTTTATCAAAGGCCTTTTCTGTGTCAATTGAGATGATTATATGATTTTTATTTTTAATTCTGTTGAAGTGGTGAATTACATTTATTGATTTGCTTCTGTTGAACCAGTCCTGTTTTCCTGGAATGAAGCCCACTTGATCATGATGTATTATATATTTAATGAACTTTTGGATCCTTTTAGCTAGAATTTTATTAAGGATTTTTGCATCTATGTTCATCAGGGAAATTGGTCTGTAGTTTTCTTTTCTTGATGTGTCTTTTTTGGATTTCGGTATCAGTGTAATATTTGCTTCATAAAAAGTGTTTGGGAGAGCTCCCACCCTTTCAATTTCATGGCAGAGCTTATAGAGGATCAGTGTTAACCCTTCTGTGAATATTTGGTAGAATTCTGCTGTATATCCATCCAGTCCTGGGCTTTTCTGTTTTGGAAGAGCTTTGATTGCTGCTTCAATTTCACTACCTGATATAGGCTGGTTTAGATTTTCAATGTCCTCGGGTGTTAATGTGGGGATGTCGTATGTGGCAAAGTATCCGTCCATATCCTCTAGATTATCAAACTTGGCAGAATATAAATTTTCAAAATAATTTCTTATAATCTTCTGGATTTTGGTTGAGTTTGTGGTGATATTTGCATTTTCAGTTTTGATTTTGTTGATTTGCTTGACTTTGTTCTTCCTTTTGGTGATATTGGCAAGAGGGTCTGTCCATTTTGCTTATTTTTTCAAAGAACCAACTCTATTTTATTGATAATTTGTGTTTTTTTGTTCTCAATTTTATTGATTTCAGCTCTGATTTTAGTTATTTCCTGTCTTCTATTAGCTTTGGGATTGGATTATTCCTCTTTTTGCAGGCATTTGAGTTGTACCATAAGACTATTTATTTGGGCTCTTTCTAGATTTTTGATGCACTCAGTGCTATAAATTTACCTCTTAAGAATGCCTTCATACTATCCCGGAGATTTCAATATGTTGTTTCCTCATTTTCATTCATTTCCAAAATTTCTTAATTTGTGCTCTCATTGCCTCTTTTGTCCATCCTTTATTTAAGAGGGAATTATTCAATTTCCAAGTATTTGAGTGATTTTTATTGTTTCTATTGCTGTTGATTGCTAAGATCATAGCATTGTGGTGTGACAGGATACAGGGGACTATCTCAACTTTTTGGTATTTGTTAAGGTTAGTTCGGTGAACTAGGATGTGGTCTATTTTAGAAAAGGATCTGTGAGCTGCTGAGAAGAAGGTAAATTTAGCCGACTTAAGATGGAATATTCTGTAGATGTCTGTTAAGCCCAAATGATTAATAGAATTGTTCAGATTGGAGTTGACTTTATTAATTTTTTCCTTTTGATGATCTGTCTAGTATTGACAATGGTGTATTGAAGTCCCCCAGTACTATTATATTATTAAACCCCCTCATCAGGAGTTTAATGCCCTTGAATATTTTATCCATATATTTGGGGGTGGGTTGTAATTGGGGTAATAAATGTTAATTATCATTTTATCTTATTGATGAATTGTACATTTTAGTATGATGAAGTGTCCATATTTGTCCTTTCTGACTAGTTTTAGATTGAAATTAATTTTATCAGATATTAGGCTCGCCATGCCATCTTGCTTTTTTGGGCCACAGGCCTGATAGAAATTTTGTCAACCTTTCACCTTTAGTCTGTGTTTATTTTGAATGTGAGCTGTGTCTCCTGTAGACAACATATTGTTGGATTTTATTTTTTGATCCAGTAAGCCAATCTGTATCTTTTAATTGGCACTTTGAGACCATTCACATTCAAAGTTATAATAGATATGGGAAACTGAGTCTCAAACTTTGTGAATATTGCAGAGTTTTGAGCCATCTTGGGAATCTTTTGGTGTGCAATGTGGTTATTGACTTGCCCGTATTTAAGGGTTTGGGGTATTATTAGCGTTTTCTTCTGAATGAAATATATCCTTGAGAATATTCTGTAGCACAGGGTTTGGGTTCAAGTATCTTGCTAACTTTAGTTTATCATTGAAGTATTTAATTTCCCCATCACATTTAAAGCTGAGTTTTGCAGGGTATATTGTTTTTGGATAAAATTTGTTTTCTTTCAAGGCTTGAAAAATGTTGCTACAAGCTCTTCTGGCCTTCATTGTCTGATCTCAAAAATCTATAGTGATCCTAATTGGTTTGCCTCTGAATGTGATTTGGGGCTTTTCTCTAGCTTCTTTTAGAATTGTCTCTTTAATTTCTCTGTTATTCATTTTATATATGATATGTCTTGGTGAATTTCTCATTTGATTAGGCTGGTTTAGTGTCCTATAAGCATCTTGAATGTGGTATTCTGGGTCAATTTTAATGTAAGGGAAGTTCTCCTTTATAATTTCAGTTAGAAGATTCTTTTTTTTTTTTATTTTTGAGCAACCTTACAAGATTTTAACAAAATAATGTAAAATGTGTATATATTCTGGATACTGCATTTATCCCCAGGAGATTCTTAATGCCTCTTATTTGCTGTTCAGAGTTTTCATCCAGTCCAATTATTCTCAAGTTATTTCTCCTCATCTCATCAAATATTATTTGGAAGTTCTGGTCATGTAAGTTTCATCTCTTGTGTGTCCTCCTTGAAGTCAACATTGCTTAGCCTGTCTTCATTATCTGACGTACATTTTTCAAAAGCTGAGGTTCTTTTTTCAGTAGAGTTTACTCTGGTGTTAGTATCTTTCAGTGAAGATATGATTTGGTTGACAGTGTTTTTCAATTCTGATAGCTCTGCTACATCTCTTTTCAGGGTGTCAAATTCTTTATAAAGATGATCTTTCATCTCATGGAATTGCTCCCTTATTTCCTTATAAGTTGTCTCTTATCATTTGAAATTGATCTCTGATTTCTTTCCTTAATTCTTCTTTCAACTCTTTGATTGAGTTACTCATCATAATGTTGATATAATTTCTTAGGTTTTCATCTAAGGCCCCAACCATGGAGTCCTTGGATGAGGAGCTGTGAGATTGCCAAGGGGAGTTATTTCCCCTTTTCCTCATTTTCAAATACAGGGGTTGTGTCTTGAAGATTGACCATGAGTATTAGTCTTGTAGGAGTAATTGGAGCTTCCTATGGCTTTGCTTTGGTGGGATTGGGTGCTATATGGGAAGCTCAGATCAATAGTTGCCAGTCCAATCAGTGAGGAATTGAGAGCCTATAGGTGCATACACTAGACAGTTTGAACTAAAGCAATTATAATGATGATTAGCACCTATAGGAGCAGTTTTCTTCCATAAGATCTCTCACAATATATTATGATAGGAAGCAATTACCCATTTTGAAGGATGCTCTTTTCTTCAGTCAGCAGGGCCTCTGTAAATGGGTAGAAGAAATGACTAGAAAGCCAAGGAAGTGAGGTGGGGAGGTAGTTTAGATCTCCTAACTTAGAATAAAGAGGTGTGAAGGTTTAGGGTGGTGTAGGTTATTCACTTAGGAATAAGGAAAAGATAGGAATAGGATGTGAGTGGGGTAAAGACTTTGGCTGAGGATGAGAAAGAACAGCATATAGTTTAGGAATTGACAGAGTACAGGGGGAGAAGAGGTTAGTATGGGGTGTGGTTCTCTTCGACCCAAGGAGACTGAGGGCTAGTTTGCTATCCTGAAGAGTTTTCCTGGTCAGATTCCAATGCTATGGAGACAGCTGTCAAGTTCAAGAAGACACAGTGATAGTAGAAACCAACCACTAATACATAGAAGACATAAATAAATATATATCTATACATCCAAGAACACCAAATTCAGTAATAACAATAAAGCTTAAAAGGATTTAAAAAAAACAAAAAAAAACATTTAACAGTTAAAAGTTTAAAAAGTTAAAAATACTAGATGGTATCAGGATCCACAGTTAAAAAAGAAAAAGAGGAGTTGAGGAAGTTCTGAGTTTTTGCCCCCTAGATCGGTGTGTACCATGGGGGAATGTGTTCATATCTGCCATCTAGCTGGAGACTGTTCCCAGTTGAGCTTGGTGGGGGGAGAGGGATGCAGCTTGGTAATCTCTGGTGGGCTTGGGTTTTCCTAGAGGATCACCTCAAAATTTTCTGCTGGAGAGGGGTAGAAGACCCTGCCCTCTCCCGCTTCTTGTGAGAATTGAGTTCAGCACCACCTGAGATGCACTCCTGGGAAGATTATTTTCTGCCTGACCAAACTCCTGATCTTCTTAACCTGGGGACCCAGGAGCTGCAGGGAGTCTAGTAGATCCTGATGTAGATGCATGGGTCTCTGACTTTTCTAAGGAGAGTGGCCAGCCTGAAGTTAGCTTCCCCAGGTTCACTGTTGCCGTGTTCTTGGTTGTCTTGTGATCTTCAGAGGCCCCAAGAGCCTCTATGGGGGTGTCACAGTCCCAGCAAGGGAAGAGGCTCCAGCCTAACTGGGTCAGTGTTTATGTGGTTCTCAACTGCAACCACTCGGGGCCACTTCAGTCCTACCTGAAGAGCTCAAGACCAATGGAGTCTTGGTTATGAACAGAACTCCGAGGCTGAAAGAGAGGCCAGGCTGCCCCTTTTGTTCAAAGGTTCCTGAGGCAGATGTTAGTCCCTGCCTTGTTCTAGAGTTACAGAGGCTTTTGGAGAAACTTAAGGAAGTGGACACCTTGGTAAAATATATGCCCTACTGGGCTGAGTTCCATTCACAGACTCCTCCTGTTCAGCATGTAAGAGGGCAGGCAGGAGGCCACCACTTGCACTTCACAAGCTAGAGAGGGGGTTTCCAGTCCCACACAGCCCCCTGGGCAGACGGCCAAGACACAGATCTGCTTCTCTGTTCGTGGAGACTGAGGACCCTAGTCCATGTGTATACAATGGGTATGGTTTCACTTTTGCCAAGTGACTGACCAGGCCTGCCCTCAGAGAAATCTCAAAATGGTGAGCAGAGCTGGCCAGCTGAGTTACACTTAGAAACAACTGTAGGTTCACTATTGGGAGTGATTAAATCATTCCCAGAGCTTGAGAATTAAGTGCTACAAACTATCTGTTAAGGCGTTCTCCGCTGTGTACAAGTTAGATTATGTAAGCCCTGCTTCCTCCCCTCTGGGATAACTCCCTGCCCCCTGTCTGTGAAGCCGGTGCGACAAAATCGTTGTTTAGATTCATTAATGCAAAGCTGATTTCCTTTGGTATTAAAGAATTGCGAGGGGGTAACGATCCCACACACCATGGGCCCCTTCCTACCATTTGATACCACCTCCAAATCCTGCAGAGTGAAGTTTGACTCAGGAGCATCTCTGAATAGCTGCTGGTGGAATGGGCACCATCTCTAAAACCCCTCATTTGATCATTCAAATGTTCATTCATTCTACTAATACTTATGGATCTTTTAATACTTATGGATACTGTGTGTCAAACTCTCTACTAGCGGTTTTGCCAGCAACACTGGGCCCTGGGCCACTGCAGAGGTGTCTCACTAATCCATGCTCTCTCTGTGGTATCTCCAGCCCTGCACAGACCATTCCTGGCATCCATGCAACAGCAGGTCCCTGCATATTTGGATACCTCTTTTCAGTGTGCGCATAATTTTATAATCAGTGGAATTTAATGGTCCTCACCACAAAACCTAAGGGAGGGAACAGGACATTACAGGCAGGACATTTACTTTTTTAGTCAAGCTTCTCCCTCAAAGTCTCTCTCTCTGAAAAATTTCTCCTAAAAGTTGGCAGCCAGCAGCAGGGAGGGAGCCCAGCCTCTGGGAGGGTCGCCCCCACCATTCGCAACCACAAGGTTACCGGAGTGTTGCATGTAGTTGGATACAAATAATAAAGTACCAAAGTCTGTAAGTACTCTACTTTTAAAAAATAAATTCATATGGGTTCAAAGCTATCTCTGTAAGAACCCAACTCCTACTTGGATTTTGCTTTCTTTAGTAGAAGTATAAGGAACATTGCTGGTGGGTGCTAGGAACTGCTCTAATTTGGAATCTCTGTGGGTCACAGTCCAAGGGAAACTGCTGTCAGGAATGGGGACTTGTCTGAGCTCATGTTGTCAGAACCAAGACTAGAAACTAGGTCCTAAGTCCCTAGACCCCTCCATGACACCTTGTCCCTTTCCTACCTCAACTTTGCCTCTTGGAATCACTTCCCAGAAACCTGGTTTTGGCAGGATGGAACTAGAACCAAATTAGGCCAAGGCGAGTCCACCTGTATTTTTTGGCCACACTTCCAGAAAGGCTTCTTGTAGCACCTACAATAATTGCCAGGGCCTGCCAGTAGCTCCTAAGCACTCAGTCACCAGTGCTTACCTTACTTAGATAAGCACATTCCTAATTGTCACCATTTCAAGTCATATGCCCTGAAAAAAGACTTACCAATGACTTGTTAAAATGCCTTATGAGCATTTTCTAGACACTGATTTAAAAAAATCTATTGTTGTTTTCATGCAAATAATGCATAAATCGAAACAGTAGTATCAAATATCTGAACCCTGAAGGGTTTGAAGCAAAACCAGGAGAAGCAATCAATGAGGAGATTTTTCATGGACCTTGATTCATTTACATTCTGCTTATTTACTGAGACAAAGTGAAGCCTGGCAGCTAACGAGCCAGCTCTTGATGCTGGAGTATTTTGCTTAAACGAAAACCTGCCAGTCTGGTGGGTTTTTTTGTTTTGTTTGTTTGTTTCAGAAAAATATGCTTCTAAAAGACAGAATTATTTAGTATTATAGATGTTTAAATTTCTACTTTTAAAAGTGTAAAAGTGGACATAAAACATCTTAATTAAATCAGACTTTCTGCAAAAAACTAAGCAATAGTTTTTGCCCCTGAAGGGCTGTTATTAAATTTAGCACCTCTTGCAAAATTGAAGTCTTTAGGACACCACGCTGCAGTAACTATGGGTTTGGTTGCAAATGTGAATTATTTGTGTTAAAGGCCTAGGGAATGCTGTTATAACTTAAACCGTTTTAGATCTACAAAGAGAAAACAACTAGGATGGATAAGATTCCCCATTGTCAGATGCTGTGGCTTGGAACTCAGACAGACTGAGATGGCTGGGAAACGGGGAGGGAGACTTGCTTTATATTCTTTATCTTTCTGACCAAATGAAAGGTCCGAAGAGAGGATTTTGAACTGATTGGCATGTTTATGCAAATACAGGAAGCTAAAGGAATAAACCGAAGATGAGTCTTTATAGTCTTTATATGTTTTCCCCCTATAAAATAGAAAAGACAGAGGAAGTACTGGTGAAAACCTCAGCTCTGAAAGCTCACCTCCCCAGTTCAAGGCAAGGAAGTGCTTATTGGGACCTAATTAAGCTGTTACTTACAGTGATTTTCGACTATACATGTTAGTTCACTCTGACCCATTATATCACAAATTGGTCCACAATCACTCTTCCTAATTTGCATATTTGTCCCTTGGGATCTACATCAGAAGCCTTATGCTGAGGCAGATTGCCAAGAATATGGACTCCAGAAGCCCTAATCTAGAGTGTCCTCGTTTGCAATTGTATGGACAGACAGAGGACTAGTGAACTATTTGTCTATTGTGTAACCAAATTGTGCATCTGCTGAGTAATTGGTTTAGAGGCAGTGAAGGGTTTAGATAGAACAGTGGGGTTTCTGGCTTTGGCAGCAGGCTCTGGAAGTGCCTTCATAATGGCTTTGTCCTCTTCACATGAACAGAGCACAATAAATCAGATATTTGTAAGTCAGGGGTGCTTGTGCTGGAGTCATGTAAAAATAGCATTTATTGAGTACTATGTATGGGTCAGGCACTGTGCTAAGTGTTCTGCATACATAAGCTGCTTCAGTCCTCTGTGATGTGTACTCTTGTTAACATCCCTAAGAGAAAAAACACAGTTAGAAAGGTTAAGTAAATTGTCCCTAGTGACAGAGCTGGTAAATGACAGAGGCAGAATCTGACCCTGCGCTGTCAGAACCTTCAGAGTGCAAAGCACAGAATACTATTCCCACATATGCATGGGTAGGTATAAAGAAGAAAAAGGGCATCTAGAGATCAGGATGACTCATGCTGCAGGTCACAGAGCAAGATACATATAAGCCACAAATCAAGAAGGGACAGATTCAAAATGCTGGCTTCCAAGAAATAAAATTTAAATGCTTAATACAATGACATTTTACCTTTGATGATTTATTTTTCAGAGTTGACTGCTGGAAATACACATAGAAAAACAATCAAACAAAGAAAAGTTATATCATTCACCACGGAGGACAAATGTAAGTTGGAAACTCCTAAAAACAGCCTGTTATGTTCTTGCTTTTTGGACTTCAGACCAGGCTTAGGAGGCTATGTGTACTCAGTAGTCTTATGCATGTCATCGGGTATACAAAAGCCAGTCCATGAATGTGCGTGTTGGTCTTTCAGTAAAGAACCCACAGTGCACACAAGCAGGACACACATCCTCAAGTTTCCTCAAAGAGAGGCAAATAAACTTTCTTTTTCCTGCAGTGCTGGGGGTTGAACCCAGAGCCTTGTGTACTCTAGGCAAATTCTCTGCCATTAAACTACGTCCCCAGGCTGGTGGATTCTCATTTCACAGGCTGTTGGAGCAAATGAGAAAAATGATCCACACTCCTTCTCTTCTTGCTCTTTCATCATAATCCATATGGTCCAGACACTTCAGATGCAAAATGACAAATACTGGATGTCAAGTGGGCAGTCTACACTAGAGACAGAATCAGCATGCCATTTTGGAGCTGTTGGGTACCTTAGAGAAATAAGCCTCACTCTAACAGGGCTGAATTCTCTCCATTCTTCACAGTGAACAGACTTATATTGTTGATCAGCTACTCCTATGATGTGTTTTCGTTCCCTGAGCTGGTACAATATTTTGTTTAGTGTTGCATTTATTTTTGGTATCTATCTAGAGATAATGTCATGGTGACAACACTTCACTATGAAAAATATTGTTCATGACAATGAAAAAGGATTTAGTTTTCATAGTCTTTCTATTCTCCATACTCTTGGGTCCCAAACTCAGTTTCCCATTTTATATTTTGAGTTATGAGGCTAGTATTCCGATATTCAATATTAATTTCACCCTTTTCTCACCTCCCTTTGTTCTCCATAATAGAGTATTTATATTTGCATATTGGGCAGTGAATTCACTTATTAGCCCTGACCAGATCTTAAATCTTATTCATTTTTAATAAAGTTCTAGCATCTACCACCATTTTAAGAATTTCTTTCTATGAAATCCAAAACTTGGTTCACTAACTACTTCCACCTAAATAGCCCCACAAAAACCAGGAGATTCCAAAGCTCAGACTCCTGGGGCAGCACTGAGTTTTGCCAAATGTATATCCTGTGCATTTGCTCACATCTCTGCTCTGTCCTTTGTTAAGTTTTTCTGACCTTATTAAACTGTGTTCCAATAGAGGCACAGCAGGTGCATCTAATGAACTAAAAATCAAAACATTAGGACTTTAAAATATGCAGAGTAATCTATTTTCACATAATTAGTTTGCTCCAATGTATCTTTAATCAAGTTACTTCATTTGTCTATCCTAAAACCAAGCATGTTCAAAACCTAATTTTGATAATATATACAAAGAAAATAAGGATATTTACTGAATCCTAATTTTTTCTCTCTCATGTGTCTCTCTTTGGAGCATCCATAACTCTTTGTTACTATTTCTACGATAGGTCTCCTCACTTAGACTTGAACTTGTCTTTTCACATATTAATGTACATTCACCTCACTAGACTGTAAGTGTGTCAAGGGCAGGAACTGTATTTTATTCATTTTTGTATACTTGGTGTCTATCACTACAAGAAAAAATAAATATTAATTGGTCAAATGGTGAACAAATGAAAGTTTTCAAATCAACTTAGATGTAAACTAACATTATTCCTTGCTCCTTCCCAACAAGTTTGAAATATACATTCTAAGTCATTTTCACATTTCATGAACACAAACAGCATGAGAATATTTCTTGTAAAGGAGGAAAATGGACTGCAAGTCACAAAATTCAGATCCAGTCCCACCTAACTGATAAAACTCTCCAGTGACCACAGCTGCCACTGACTACCTTCTTTCTCAGAAATCCTATTGTACTTGGAAGTGGTAACACCCAGTTTAACACAGAATTATTTTTTAATTATTTTTTGTATTCAACTTTTGTTTCCTGAACCTAGGCTATAAACTTAAAGAGTAGATAACCCACAAATACCTTCTGGATAATGAGCAGATGACCAACTTGCCCCAGGTTCAGCACAGAAAATTCCACGCTCCTGGAAATTCCTGTTTCAGACAAGCTGGAACAGTTGGGTCACTCTGATTCTTAAATGTATTGTTTACTTGAGTAAATGACCATTTTAGAAGTTCTAATTATTGTTTTAGAGTGTTTCCCTAATACCTGTAACCAGCCTAGTCTCCTTTTATTGGTACACAGTTGGGAAATGCTGACAAATACACAAGAATCTGTTATCTCACTGATATTCAGGGGGCTCCTTTATTGAATAAAGTTTTCTTTATTATATTTTTAGCAAGATATATTCTGCAGTTGTGGGTGGGCCCTTGAGAAAGCACTCCTTGTTATATGGAAACTAAAAACTTATTCTAGCAAAATTTGAGGCATAGCAAGACGAAGTGAATGGACCAAAATGTCATTAAAATTATGAGGCTTTTAAGTATCTTCCTGGGATATGTTTCACCCCTCACACCGTTCTCATAGTATGTGCTTTGGGGCTAGATTAAAACTTCATGTCACAAGTAATGTTTTGTCAGATACTCTTTTTCACTCCAAAAAACCACTTTTCAAGGAGATGTAGGTAAACTGAATAACTCTCTTAACATAAATACAAGCAAATCTGTAACTGGTCAGACTTGCTCCTAAGACCGCTTAGTTGTAAAGGCTACATTCTCTGTTCTAAAAGCAAAGAATTAATTCCCAACAGTTGGCATTCACCTAAAATGGGCAAGCATTATACTTTCAAAATTATGTCTATCTAAGTATAGTAGTAGACAAGCCCTAAATAATCCTCCTGACACTCCACAATATTCCTCATAAGCCAATGAATGGACAGGTTGTGCTAGAGTGTATACCTGAAACTAAAAATGGACCACCTACACCAGAATTGCAGGGATATTTGTTAAAATGCATTCCCTAGTCTTTTTGACCTTGACAGTAGAAACAAAAAAGCTACATTTTAACAAGCACTGTTGGTTTTCCCTATGCACAGTAAATTTTGAGATTCATTACAGAAGAATCTAGATAAGAATCTAGGTAGCATCCCAGGGATGATAGCAACTTGCCATCTCTTCCAACTTGAAAATCAGCTCTATAAGTGTAGAGACTTGGTCCTATTCACAGTCACATCTCTAACCATGCTCCCTAATCCAGGAAGTTTTCAACACTAAATGTGATATTGCTGGGCTAGAGCTTGGGCTCAGTGGTTAGAGCATTTGCCTGGCATGCACAAGGACCCAGGTTCAAACCCCACCACCACATACACAACTGAGTGTCGGAGATACAAAAGCCAGATGAATAAATAAAATTTCTCTCCTTCTCTCTCTCCCTCCCTGTCTCTCCCTCTCTCTTTAAAAAGAAAAAAAAGATGTTATTGCTTCTATGTGGACTCTTCTATTTCTTCTTTCATAAGGTGTATAGTTTACATCATCTTATGCTGCTCTAATTTCCAACACTTCTGAGTGTTTTCACCCTGAAAACAAGCAATAGTCATAAAATCTGTTAATTTGCAATAAATTTAACTTGTAAATAAACATAGACAGAATGTCTATGGGTGTATGCTGGGGACATGGGAGATCAATACTTACTTTCTAGCCTTTCCTCCCAATTGTTTTGAAGATCGGCAAACCGAGGCCTTAGTTCATTTAGAGGTAATTGGAGCAAGCCAGATTTACTTGCCATGAGGTAAAACATTCTTGAAAAATCTTAATCCATTCCAAGCATGAATTAGTTAGCTAAAGATAATTCTCAATGCCTTTCTTCCAAAATAAGATATGTGAAAAAATAACTGAAATGTCTGCCGTTTGCTAGTACAAATGCTATTGTTTGCTTCTTTCATGTAAGGAAAAATGCCAACTGTTTCAACTAACTACAATTATAAGATCTTTCAGAAAAAAGAAAGACTAGAAATTTTCAAAAGTTATACTTCAGAGTGCTATTCCAAATTCCTGTGATGTTAGAACTATTACTGTTGCTACACAGAATACAAATGAGTATCATTTATGATTTATTCAAGGATAAAGGACACCTAGGAATTAGTTCTGGGGCTGACAACAGATCTTAATTTATTCTTGACAATTCACTTTGTGATTGTCCTTCTTTCCCTTGCTTTCCTGCCCCTTCATCAGGATCTAGGCACTGTTTTTTGACAGGTGATAAAGGCCACAGGACTCAGCTGGCTCCAGGAAGCTGAAAAGCAGAGTCGCAGCAAGCATAACTCTCCCCATACAGCAGGCACACTCTCTTTCCTTCTAGCTAGCAGCAGAGTAGGAACAGAGGCTGCCTACATCTCCATTCTAGTGAAAGAAAGATCTTCCTGGAAATCTGATCAGCTCTTCAGAATCTATGCCAATTGATATGGGCTGAATGTTAGAGTCTTCCCAAAATTCATATACTGAAGCCCTAACCACACCGTCACATGATGGTATTTAGAAGTAGGGGCTTTGGGAATTATTTAGGATTAGATTAGGTAGTAAAGTCAGAAGTCTAATGATAAGATTATGGTTTTATAAGAAGAGACAGATAGAGACAGACAGACAGACAAAAACAGAATGCTCTCTCTGCACATGCATGCTCAAAGGAGAGGCCATGTGAGGGCAAAGCGAGAAGTTACCATTGGCAAGCCAGGAAAAAAGTCTTCACCAGAAACCAAACGCTTGTCCAAGAACCTTGGTCTTGGACTTCTCAGCATCGAGAACTGTGAGAAATTAATTTTTGTTATTTAACCCAACTAGCTGATGGAATTTTGTTATAGCAACTGAACTAAGATATAAGTCCATTCCAAAATTCAGATCCTTCAATGTGAAGACCTTTGTTATCAGGGCTAGTTCATATTTTCATTTTTATAATACTTCTGCAAGAACAAGATACCTGAGCATACTGACTATGTTTATAATAATCCATTTTATCACATATGTTTTGAATAGGGGAGAAAATTAAAGACATTCCATGGTATTTTTCCCAAAACCCATCTTTTTGTTGAATTTTTCTCTCTACTTTTGGTGTAGAGTTTAGAGTCAGAAGAATATAATTGCTTAATTAATCCTTTGAAGGCCAGCTTAGATACTGTGCCTTGATAAGAGTCCTCATTTTGACTAACATTGACATTAATCAGGTAGGTTTGCTTAATCTTCCATCATTTGGGAGAAGTCTGGGGCAGTGTTTCCTTATCTCTTAGTTTGAAAAATGAGTGAGCCATAAGTCGTAATCACTATTCTTCCAACAGGCCACTAATCACTTGGGTCCTTTGTAAAATTGAACAATGTGACTGAATATCATTCAACTAGTTTGTTGAAAGATATCTAAAGACATTAAGCTTTAGCTCTTAGATCAAATTAAATACTTCTCTTAAAACAGATTAACTTTGAATCATAAAATAAGGTATGCATTGAAAAGAGAAGGCAACTCACACAATCAATTGAGTTCTCTGCACTTTTCACATTAGAAAACTTTCTATGTGTGTTCATCAATTTTTTCATTGCTGTGACCCATGGACCTGACAAGAACAATTTTAAGGAGATAAGTTTATTCGGGGACTTGTGGTTTCAGAGGTCTTAGTCCATAGGCAGCCTGCTCCATTCCTTGGAAGTCAAGGTGATGCAGAACATCATGGCAGAAGGCATGGCTCCAGGGAGCAGAGACAGAGACTCCACACCAGATACAAAATATATACCCCTAGGCACGCCCCCAATGACTCACCTCCTCTAGCTACACCCTCTCTGCCTACAGTTACCAGTTAATCCTTATCAGAGGATTAACTCACTGATTGAGTTAAGGCTCTCATAACCCAATCAATTCACCTCAGCCTTCCTGGATTGTCTCACATGAGCTTTTGGGGGATACCTTTTATCCAAACCATAACACTATGCTTAGAGGCAACTTCACTCTACCCTAAAGACCTTATTGTGAAGTTGCAGAGATTTATTTCTGAAAATCACAAACAACGGATCAAAGTGTATAACCTAAATCAGAGATATGTTATTTACTAGTCCTTAATAAATGAGTGAATAAAGGCATGGGGAGCCAGTTGTCCCATCCTTGGAACATTTCTTTAGGAAGAAAAAGTGTGGAGGTACAGGAAAGGGAGAGGGTAATGTAGGAGAGATTGAAGGAGACTCTGGATCAATCCTCCAATCACGTAGGGTCTTAAAATGGACAGGAAAGAACATGAAAGACAAGACCAGAGTTCAAGTCTCAAATCTCACTGTGTGAGCTCAGTTAAATTGCATTTTAGTCTCTTTGAACCAGTTTCTTCATCCATGAAGATGAATCATGATAACACTTAAGATTATTTTATGTAACTAAATGCTCAAAATCACTGCATGAAGAGCCTCAATTAAGAGAATTCTTCAAAAGTATTATACTTATAAAATAAAGCATGTTTAAAATTAGAAAACCTGATATTTTCTGAAATGTGAAATTAAATTAGCTTATATGTTCATCATCCAGAGAGGAGATCCCTAGTAGTTTTTGTGTGCATTTTCAAATTATAGTGCAGTCATACAATTTACAATTTTGTGTTCTGCTTTCACTATTTCACTTTGTATCATAAAATGTTTCCAGTCATCAAAGCTTACTTTTGATTTTGTGTAATGTTCCATAATATAACTGCATTCTAATTCATTTGTCCACATTCCCCTCACTAATTTGCATTGTTGTTTCTAGTTTTAATTAGTATAATTAACACATCCCTGAATATTCTCAATTTCTTTGTGTGCATTTTAAGTTCCTTGGAATACTTAGACATGGAAGTGCTATGCTGACATTCAAGTTTTTAGATCTGCTACTTACTTAATGCATGATTCAGGTCAATTAACAACAACTCTAAGCTGAGTACCTAAAGCAATGTAATAGAGACTCAACAAATATCTGCTCCCTTTTATCTCTGCCCAATGTTACTCTGAGAGTTGTAAGTCAAAGCATTCTCAACAGCCCCAAACACAATTTACCTGGTTCCTCATTAGCTGCTAGGATGGAATTAGAAGTGGACATCAGTCAATCTCACCTTGGTACCTACATCTTGTGGGAACTGAGTGCTTAGAGGACTCTCAGCAAGGCAGAGTTAGCCCTGTGGCAGCACCATTTCAACCCTGCAGCAATTGGATCTTGGGAAATAACTTGCCAAACTCGAAAAAAGTAACTTAGAAATCAAAATGACAGTTTATTCATTTACATGAGAAATATAATTATCAAGGAACCCAGAACAATTTCTGTCAACTGGTCATTATAGCATCTTCCCATCAGAAATTCTATCTGGGAGAATAAAATTTATAAAATCATCAGCAATTTGTTTAGTGAGACAAGAACACATTTTCAATTTTGGTTTATGGTTATGTGTTTTTCTCTCTCCTGCTAGCCTAGGGATACTTCAAAACCTGTGAAATCTATATCTGTAATGTCTAGCATAGTGCCTGACATAAAGAATAATTCAAGCTAAAATTTAAAAAAAGAAAAAGTATATCTCTATTTTACTCTTTTCCTGCTACTATAACATAAAACTTGAAACTAGGTAATTTACAAAGAATAGAAATTAACTTTCTCATAGTTTTGAGGAAAAGCTCCAGAATCAAGGTGCTTGCACATCTGGTCTGGTGAGGCTGCTTTCTGTTTCCAAGATGACGCCTCTCATTGCATCCTCCCAGGGTAGAAGGTGAGCAGCTCCCTTGCACTTCTTTTATAAGGGCACTAATCCCACTAACAAGGTGGAGCCTTCATGGCTTAATTACTTTCTAAAGACCCTATCTCAATACTATATGAGTGATAAAGCTTCAACATGTGAATTTTAAAACAACATCTATCCAAACCATAGCAGTTGTCTAACAGCACAAAAGAAAAAACTACTCAGAAATGGAATACAAAAATTAATCCAAACCGAAGGCCATTCGGAATTCCTCACCACACCTTTTCCCTAGCATCTTCTTGTGTTTGAACTTCACCCTGGGGAGGTCAGTTACTTGAACCTAGGGTCAATGTGCACATGTATTTGCTATCTCTGCTTTCAGAATTCATACTGAAATAAGCAACAAACAAAAATATACACCCATCCTTATGAAAAGTTGTCTGATATGAAATTCCCTAGATGAGTACCAGGAAAACTGAGTTTAAAAAAGATCCACCCCTTTCACCCTTAAGCAAGTTTATGAGATTGTACAATAGATGGAAATATTCTTATAGTCTTTGAATGTGGAGATAAAGTATCAGGGCAGATTGAGAGCTCTAAGTTAAGCAGAGTAAAATCCTGAAAACGGTTTCAAAGAAACAAATGAGACTTGCATTCCTTTGAGCTGTTTTTCACATGACAGTACTGATCTTCGTAGGCTGAACTAGGAAAAACAGTTCTTATTCATAGATAATACAAGACCCACAGATTGCAGCCCTAGGCAGTGTGTGAGACTAAAACTGATATAGACAGCCCAAAGCCTGGGTTCATTCTGGGTTATAGCTGTTCCTTTGGTGATACTCTAAATCCATCTCTATCTATCTAACCAGTTGCTGCAAAACATTTTGAAAACAGGGTGGACATAAATGTTACGTGATTTGAATTAGCTCATAGAAACTCCAGATACTACTGGCAAAATCTACATCTAACTGTGTAATCTTGGCCAATTAAATATCCCTTTGAGGATCTAGCTTATTCATGAGTAAAGTGAAAGAAATGGACTGTTTCTAAGATTTCCTCCATTTGAGGAGCATGTGATGAGTGAGAGAGTATATTTATGTATTTATGTGCATCTATTCACAATACATATTTCTATCTTAATTAAGAAACAAAAATGTCTGTAATAAAATATATATTAAAATATATATATTTGCAACACATATATGATATATATGTAACACAGATTTACTCTGTGGCTAAAATGCAAGTGAAGTCTCTAATTCCAGAGTTGGCATCTGGGATACTAGGCTGCTTCCTATGACTCTTCAGTCACATCCCTTCCTCCTCTGGGTGACCAATAGATGGCTGACTGAATCTGGCCCATCTGGGTGAGTTTAATTGTTGGCCATTTGAGGCCAAAATTGTTTTCTCTGAGTCTTTGTTCAGCTGTTGCAGCCTTAATAATGCAAACACATTGGGAGAATTACCCAGCTTCATTCGTCCCCTAGCCAGGTCTCCATCCTGAGGTTGTTTGCAGTCCCTGAACTGTGCCCAACTGCCCTTAAGCAGCTTTTTGTCACAGACCTGTTGTGGCCACTTGCATTCAGCTTTGACCTCATTATGACACTGATCCTGGAAGTCTAGTGATGGTTAGAATTATGGGAAGAGAAGTGCTCCATGCTGCCCAGGGGCAGAGGAAAATTTTAAAGTCCAGGCTTGTGGCTTGCAAAAGGAATCATTGAAACATTTGCTTAGGTGTCTAGAATCTAGCACTAACCTATGTGAAAACAGAACGAAATGGAGACAAAATCTCTGAGGAAGGAGTTAGCAGATCCAAATGCCAGTTCCTGGTCTGGCTGGCATGATGAGATGGTGAACAGGGCAGCAGGAATCGTGGTTTTGAGGGTAGACTCCTCACGGTTTTAGTTGCAGTGCCTCCTCTTCCTAGATTTGTGAACTCAATATCTCTGAACCTACCCTCAGAGAAGAGAGAATACAGCCTGCCTTACAGCCATACTGTGACAGTCATATGTAATGAGCTATTATGATGATGTTATAAACTCCCAGGTCAAGAAAGCATATTATCATATTTTAATATTATATGTTATATTTTAATATAGTATATTATATTTAATGTAATATATTTTTAAATTTAATATATTTTAATTTAAAAAATTAATTCTTAAACTATAATGAGTATTTAAATTCTATTCACTCAGTTCAGTTTCCCCACCAGAAAATCACTTCTTATGGAAGACTTGGTAAAAATAGTCCATTATTGAGGCTGGAGTGGTGGCTCAGTGGTTGGAGCCCTTGCCTGGCAAGCATGAGGACCTGGGTTCAAACCCTAGCACCATATGCACAACTAAGTGTCAGAGAAACAAAGGTCAGATGGAAAAGTAAATAAAATTGATTCTCTCACTTTCTCTCTCTTTAAAAAAATCCACTGTGATTTTATATAAAATGTTATGCTTTTCTATAAAACTCTCACATTTATGTGTGCATTACATTTTTTAAATATATAGACAGATATAGGTTTAGACACTGTAATTTCTTTTGGTTTAATCATCTAAAAGTAAGATGTAGAAAATATTGTTGTGCTTTGAAAAGGATAATATAAAAAGGTTAGGTCACATGACACAATGTGCTTCAAAATAACCTCTCACCAAATTGTTTTATTTTCCTCTTAATAAGCAGATATTTGGCCAGTCCATCACTAGCCCAAAGATTCTCACTGCCATGGAAGGTCTTTAGGAGACCTCACTCAGCTCTTCTTTAGCAACTCCCAAGGCTACAGAATGTTTCCCTAATCAAACAATGCAGGACTTCTAGTGAGAGGCAAACCAGACCCTGACATCCTGAGGAGCAAAGTTCTCTCTCCTTTTTTTTTAATGTAATATACTTTGGGAGTAAAAATAACTTTATATGCACTACTGCTTCCAATTAGCAATTTACCTTATGTGGTTACCATATGTTAATCAATAGAGGATGCCCTTGATAGTACCACAAGGACAAAGAGCACAGTTAGCAGCAGTCATATAGCATGGAGACAAAGATGTACCATCTCCCTCCCCAACTGGAACAGAAATGAATACAGTTATTATGTAGTTTCTAGTAGATGAGATGACTGGGCCATTGAATTTTAATTGGCAAGTAATAATTGAATGTGTGTGATAGAATATAATGTTTTGATGTAAACATATCTCATAGAAATGATTAAATCAAGCTGATTAATATTATCACCTCACATACCTATCTTTGCATGTGGTACATACGTTTAAAATCTATATTTTTGGCAAATTTGAAATGGATACCAGTATTACGTATACTCATCATGCTGTGCAATAGATCTTCAAAACAAATTCCTCCTAGTCCTCTTGCTGACCTTGGCATCCTTTGAACAACATCCTCCTTCCCCTACCCCACCCAAGCTCCTGGCAGCCACCATTCCATCCTCCACTGCTAGAAGTTCCACTTTAGATTCCCCATAAAAGCGGGATTGTGCCAGTTTCCTGTGCCTGGCTTATTTTCATTTAGCATAGTAGACCATTGTACTTGCTCTGAAAGAAATAACCCCCCAATTGAGCTTGCATGTATGGAAGGTCTCTGAACAGTTTCAGGACAAGAGCACAAGTTGGAAGAGCAGGGTGGAACTATGAGACCTGGGAAAATTACTGTGGGCCTCTGCTGCCTTCTCTATAAGGAAGGGGAAAGCAATGCTTTGCTCATCGGATTATTTTCAGAAATAAGCAGATGGTTAATGAGAAATTATGTGAAGGAAATCACACATGGGGTGAGGATCTATATACAAAGCGAAAGTAATCAAACTCAGGTTCTGAAACTCTGGATTGTTCAGTGTTGCCAAGAGTGGTTTCCAGTCACTGGGGAGTCATGGATGGCTACCATGGCTCTCTGACTGTGGTACAGCCCCCCAGAGCCTTCCAGACAGAAGAGAATGGGGCCCAGAGAATGGTTCAGGGCCTGTGAAAAGCCCTAGAGATTCCAAAGCATTTTGCTATCATTACCAAATGCTACGGCAAAGAGGAAAGGTAATCTTGCATGGGTGGGCAGTGTGTCCTAAGTGTCCATAAGGATGCTGTACAGGTCATTTGTCATCCATGTTTTAGATGATCTCCAAGGTCTTATGTCTGGTCTTCTCTCCCTCACACTGTACTATTTGATTTATTGTATTGTTATATCTTCCACTCATATCTACATAATAATCCCTTGACCCTTCCTCTCAACCCAAGCAATCTTTTTATGCATCTCTCTTTGAATGTTCCTAAAAGGCCACAAGTCAGATCTGTTCAAAACTGAACTAGTTATGTTCTTTGTAATCCTGCCATTCATTTATTGTCTTCATAATCCTAGGGAGGAAGGATTATTACCATTCCTCTTAAATGCAGGTTGAAAAAATTTGCTATGATCCCAAGCTCATAAATTGTAGAGCTACATTTCAAATCCAGGTCTGTCTGACCCCAAGTCAGTGCTCTGTCCCATCATATTCTATGGTTGCTTTTGGCTATATGGCAAGACTTTAAAAGATGAGGGTGAAAAAGTAAAAATAAAAAAAGCTAATCTCCGAAGTTTACCAACTCAAATAAGCAGAAAATTAGTTGGGGTAAAAAGGGTATTCACAGCCTAGCAATTTCAAAATGTACCATTTAAAACTTCCCCAGGTAACTGCCCTTCTCTGGCTAATGGCATGGCTCCCATGACCAGTAATTCAGGAACCAAATAATCTAATACCCACTACCACTTCCTTGTGCTGCCATCACTGTGGCTCTTCAGAGCATCTGCTGCAGTGCTTAATGACATAAACAAAGAGAGAGTTCTTCAACACAGAGAAAGCTTGTTTCTCCTCTCTTTGCCCTAGACAGAGCTCTATTTATTGCTGAAACTCAAATAGAATTTGGACTCAATCCTGAGAAATTAAAACTAATGGACACAGAAGGAAACAGACAATGTACAGAGACATTTGATGCTTCTTTAGAAAAATATTGACCATGATCATTTCTGCAGTAAACAGACTCATGCATTTAAAAGTCTACAGGAAGGTATATTTTGATCATTGGGAGATTATTGTGAGTGGTTAGGATATAGGTATTCTTTGAGGACCACCATTGCTCTTCCCCAGTGGAAATAAACCTTCACCCAAAACTCACCTAAATGAACTTTAGACATCATAAAGTCAAAAGAGTATGGGATTTTCTTCCCTTTTCTTTCTTTTTACTATTTTTGTTTATTTCTCTTTCTGTTTCTTTCAGATGAAGCTGCTCTGTATCACAACCATTCATTCCACATTAAGAGGATAAAAATTAAGAGGATAAAATACAAAGTTAGAACACCTCTAGTTTCTCTTTTTGCCAGATATCAAACAACAACAACAATAAAAACCTTAAGCTGTTGTCTTACATCACTCACTCACTCATATGTTTTAGAAAGAACTGACTTTAGTATAAGCTTATATTCCTTAGAATTATTGTCATCCAGTTTGAAAATTACTTTCTTATTATGAAGTTCAACAAACGCTTCCATAATTTATTTACTAAAATGTTTTTTACATTTTATTTCTTTGAAAAGTTGAAGTGACATTTTCAAAACCCTGGCTCTGGGTCTGAGAATTCACATCTCATCATCCTAAATTTTGAATGATTCCTATTCCTAGAAGCATTGTCCCATATTGACCCAACATCAAGCCTGCCTGATGCAGATCATTTCTCCTTAGTGTCCCATGTTAGGATATGGAGTACAGACTAGGTGCTATAGATGTGCAACCGGTATTCTTTGTTTTTGCCAAAAGCAGGAGATTTCTGTGAAGTCAAATGATACTGACATTCCTTACATAGGTGAATGTTTTCAATAATAACAAAGCACATAAGATGCTATTTTTAAATGTATTGAATTATTTCCAAAATTAGAATGAAATTTTCAATAGCAATTTCATGTGGCATAGAATAAGCATTCACTGTCTTCCATCTGAATAAATAGCTGAATAAAGTTGGTATGTTATTATAAAGTACCTCATTTTCTCTTTGTGCATGCATATGTCATCTAACCAACTATTAGACAAACACCTTGAGGATATAAACCTTGCTTTTCATTCACCTATTCAACCAATATTTATTGAATACATAATATTCCAGGCACTATTTCTAGGCATTAGGAATAAAGTAGATTTAAACTGTCAAAAATCATTGCCACTGATGGTTGAACAGCTCTGTAAGCACATTACATTTCATTAACTCATACACTTGAAATGGTGAATTTTATGGTGTTTGAATTATATCTCCATTAAGCCATTTAAAAATTACTGCCATCATAAGACCCATTTTCTAGCTAATTTACTTTTGAAATTTTTTCTATGTTGTAGTTAGTACAGTGTGGGTATAAAATCAGCATTCAACAAATATTAGTTGATTATCTGATTGAGTGAAGACTTGGTAGATCGGCGCATTATTGACATGCACATCTGGCTTCTCTGCTGAGAAATATAGGCTATGAATGGAAAATTTCAATAAGGAAATTGTGGGGGAAGAGATATTGATGAAACAAGATTGATAATCACTGTACAATTCCCTCTCCTTTTATGTATGTTTGAATTATTTAATAAAAAGTTTAATTTAAAATATTGCTGTGGATAGAGATGAGTGTCCCCCCGAGGTTGGTGTTAAAGGCTGGACATCAGAGGGACATTATTAGGAGGTGGTGGAAACTTTCAGATGTGGGGACTTGTCAGGTGTGGTGGTGCATGTCTATAATCAGAGTGACTCAGGAGTCAAGGCAGGAGAATTGCAGGTTCAAGACAACCTCAGCAATTTAATGAGACCTGTTTCAAAATAAAAAATGGTTGGGGGTGTAACTCTATAGTAGAGCCCTTTGTTCAACTTCCATCTCCAAAAATAGAAAACACACAAAATGGGGCCTAGTAGAGGATTTTAGGTCATCAGCAGCATGCCCTCAAAATGGACTGTGGGATCCCAGTTCCTTCCTTTCTCTCTCTCTTTTCCTGGCCACAAGATGAGTGATTTTGCTCCACCATATGATCCCCAACTTTGTCATTCAGCATTCTCAACCACTGGCCTAAAAACAATGGAACCACTTGATCATTGACTGGAATCTCTAAAACCATGAGCCAAAATTTTCTATTAATTGCTTATCTCAGATATTTATTATAGTTATGGAAAGCTAAGACACACACACACACACACACACACACGATTAAGTTAAACACTAACGTATAAAAGGTACAAATTATTGTTGACATAAATGAATGTATGGTAAAAAGAAAACACTTTGGCTTTCCTCCTGAAAGTCAAGCTCTAGCTATTATTAAGTTTCTGTGCTTTGCAGGAATTACAAATATTTTCACATGTCATTTTCCTCTAAGATAAATGCAGAAGTGGAGCCCAGGGGTGATTTGTTCTCACAATACCATTCTGGTAACTCTATTACTGCCATCCTAGAGTGAGCTCATGAAGTTCTTCACACTATTTGGTGTCACCTAAGATCATCTGACAGTCTGTCACAGTGCAGCTGCCTTTTAATTCTTTGTGTAAGAGAAAGATCCAGGATGACTTCTGATTTTTGTTTTTGGGTTTTCAAATATGTCTAACTCTGCCATTTGGGCTACATGAATAAGAATATTGCTATCCCTTAATAAAAAGTTCCAACTTCCCAACCCATGAAAACTGAGTCTCGTTGATCCTGTTCATTTGTTGCCCATCCATTAGGTATAAAGGTAGCAATAAAGCACCTTTATTTATTTCATGTTTTGTAAATACTTCAGAAGTGAGAAACATGGCAGCTGAGTTGGCCCTTTTATGGGATCTGGGGAAACGAAAACACTGAAGGCCAAAGCCGGTCAGGGAGTGTGGGAACTGGAGGCAGGATGAGGTGCGTGGCTGGCTGTGTTTCCTAGGGGTGGTTAGAAGGCAAGGCAAATAGATGGCCCGAGAAACCAGACGCCTGGCTGAGTAGGTGAGGTGGAGGGTGAGGGGCATGGTGTAGAATAGGAGCCAGAAGTCAAAACGGATTAAATCAAGAGGGCCAGCAGCCTTGCCATAACCAACCGGAACAGAAACCAGGCAGCAAGGGAGAGCTGAGCTGGAATAGATAAAAGTCACCATATGGGTGGTACATCACAGAACAACTGATCCTTCAGGAAGCATCTACTTTGAGACTGGCATTATAACAGTGATACACTAGTGGACAGGGCAAAAAGAGCTCTTTCCTTTTTGAATTCTAGCAATTGAAGCAGACTACTTTACACAAACAATAACTGTGAGCAGAAATGCAGGTTGCCTAACCCAGACTCAGGCAATCCCAAGAAAATTACATTTTATTCTCAGTCCTGGAGTATCAGGAGTCACCAGACGAGAAAATGGGACGGGAATGTATTAGTCAGATGGCTTCAGCTGTAAGGAAGAGAACACCACACCAGGCTTGAAGGAGTAATCCATTTTGACTTCTGGGACAGAGCCCATCTGTAGGTAGAGAGGGCCTCAGAGCTGATTGGGCTATAGGTTAAGTGATGTCACCAGGTTTTTTCCCTCTCTCTGCTAACCAGTGTTGCTTCATCCCATCTCTGGCTCCCCACGTGGCTGTAGGACAGTGGCCATAGCATTTATCACTTTTGATGTGCTTTTTTTGTTCAGATTGAAAGGAGAGAAAAAAATAACTTCCCATCATTCTCTCTAAACAGCAAAAAGACCTTTCCCAGCAGCTTCCAGCAAACCTCTTCTGTATCACATTTCCCAGAACTGGGTCCTATAAACCAACCACAGGTAGTAGAAATTAGGTTACCCCTTAGGTCAGTTCTTCTATCAGATTGCTGCTCTTCATTGAGGAACAAATAAAGTCAATATTGAAGAATCATCCACAAAGTCTACTGCAAGGTGGGAGGTAGAGTGAAACATGCCAAGAAGAGGAATCAATATATTTGAACTCCTGGAGGGAAAAGAGAGCATGGGAAAGACAAACAGAAGCACAAAGTGTAAAAGGAAGCAGCAGCAGGTTACCATCGTGGGGCACTAGACACAGGCCGAGCAGGAGTGTCCCTGTGTGCGTGCAATAGTCCATATAAAGTGTCTGGGTGACTTTTATTGCCAATAGCCATAATGCAGATGCATACACCTTCAGTCCCTGAAAGTGAGCTTGAGCTGTTGCAGTTAGAAGGTTGACCTTCAGAAGCTGGCAAATGTGTGCTCACGAAAGGCTCCCTGGGATGTGGGGCATAATTAGAGCTGCTCCTGGACCCAGCAACAGTAGCAGCGAGCTGAGAAAGGTCAAGTCTTCCATCTTCCTATGGAGCCCAGCACAGTGCTGTGAGACATGGCAGCTTTAGGGACACTGGGACCCAGCATCCTAGTCACAGAGTGTTTTCAAGATAGGCACTGCTAGAGCAGTGGTGGTGAAGCCTTTTCACGTGGCTCTGGAACTGTGTAGATCAGCAAGCAGCAGCTTCAGAAGAGGAAAAGAATATGGAAGGTGCTGCCCCCTGTCCACAAGTGACCCGTTTGTTTGTGAACCCAGGTGAGGGAAACATTTCTAGGGAAGCTGACTTCTTGAAGTGAGACCTGGGGTTATTGTAATATCAGCACAAATGTGAAGCCACGTGGCATTAGATTAGTTCAGTACAGAGGGAAGTTCATGGAGCAGAAAGCATCAAGCAATCAGACTCCCTGAGCTATATAATTACAAAAATATAGAATGCAGGAGTGCAGTCTTAGATTGTATTATTATTCCCAATGATTTCCTAACCCCTATTCTCTAGGAGGATTAGACATTCCTGATAGGATTGCCAGATTTAGCAAATGAAAAGCATGGGTGATTAGATTTAGATATACACCTAATATTTTATGATTATGGTACGTGCAGTATTTGGGACATAATCATACTAAAAATGTATTCACTGTTTACTGAAATTCAAACTTAATTGAAGACCTAGCATTTTAGCTTGTGGTCTTAGCCCCAGCCCTGGCCCTGGCACTGCTATGCCTGCTATGGGGGGTAGTATAAGTTACCATTTCACTGACTTTGGTCTTAGATGCATGACATGCTTGACCACAGGAAAGGGAGCGGATGTGATACATGCCATTTCTGAGCAGAAAGTCTGAAAGACATCAGGAGCTCCCTTGCTGTCTTCTTCTGCCACACACACAAAAAAAGATGCATCCCCAATAAGGACTGCTCCTTCAGCCTTGATCCTCACTATAAGGAGACACATGTATTTGCAGCCACCTGCATGGCACATGAGAGAGAAGAATGCTTAGGGCTGAAAGGTTTGAAGTCCTGGATTATCACAGCAAAACTTACTGACACAGATGCCAAGAATAACTTCTGAGAAAAATATATGCCATGAGTATAAAAGCAAACTTTCCCTAACTCAAAAAAATCTATAGGTTTTTCTGCTTGTAATGTTTCACAAAAATTTCAATTGGTTTTTCCTTTCAATTTCATAATAAAGATTTCATTTAATCCATTTTATTGGGCGGGGACATCTTTGGGAGCACATGTCTTTCAAACTTTGTGTAGATTGTTACCACAGAAATAATTTACATACTGTATAATTGACAGTTTGACCAAAAATGCTTATTCCAGAGGTAGCTTCTTTGCAACAAACCCTAGGTTAAACATGAATCTTTAGCCTGAATTGCTGGTTGGTATTTACTTTTAATTTAGACCATATGAAAATTTATACTTCTCAGTTTGAAAAGTCATGTTTAACTCAATTGTTTAAAATACATTTTCAAAAAATCAAAGATGAGATTACATTTAGTGGCTTTTAAAAAAATTCCTTCAAGAATGCCCTCCACTTTGAACTTCTACCATCTTCTCCACATCCAGTTCTCAGAGCATGGAATCAATGAAATTTAGTGTAGTGGACAGGAACACACGTGATAAGTTTCTGCTTCTGAATGTCATTCCTTCTAATCCTCCACGTCCTTCTTGACTATGTCTGTGGCATTTCATTGTGGACATATGATTGTCACAATCCCCTCAGTGTATTCAGTCTTCATCCAACTGTGCTTCTCGGAGGTGGCATGGCTGGGCTCAGGACTCAGATTAATATTAAATTAATATTTGACTAATCCTTGTAGACTTGATTGTTATTACTGTTTGCAGTAGCTATGAGACGACTAAGCAGGACTTGGCTTGTAGATGCACAATCTTGACTATTTGCACTAATCATAGGCATCAATATTTTCACTTGGGATTCACTGCCTACTACCCTCATATTCATTTTGGTTCCGTGGATGAGCAATTAGAGGGGGGGAAATGTGGGAACATTTGTGTCCCTTCATTCAGAGCTGTTTCTGCAGTTCTTCCTGGAACATTCCTGAGGCTGAGATTGCTGAATTTTGTCAACTGGGAAATGTCAGCCAGCGCCTGGTATTTAACTCATTTGCACTGTGCAGTTTGCAGCTCACAAGGTGCCAATTAAAAAGCAAGAGGAGAGGCAAAGGAGCCTGTCTGTCAGCTTGGCTGGAGTGAGATCTGATATTAATTATTAAAGGGACCTGAAATTAACAAGAACTAAGCCAGAAGAAGTTCACCTTTCAAGCACAACAGGAGCTGAAATGGTGCACTGAGAATTGAGGAAGATGAAATGGCTTCTAGCTACAAGAGGGAGTTAGAAAAGCTTTGAGAGGCAGCCCCTAGCAGCATCACTAAATGTCTAAATGATTATTGATGGAAGTGGTAGAATCTTGTTTGCTAGAGGTTTCAGAAACAAACAAAAAAAATGACTAAATATTTGAAAAGGCACCTACTGTGTGTCAGTTCCTGAATTACACACTGTGATTTAGACATGAACTAGAAGGCAAGGTTCTGTCAAAACAGAAGCTTGCATTCCAAGCAAATTATACTGTTTCCTCATTCACAGAGACCGCCCCGTCCTACATCTAGCCACTGTACCCTGATTTACTCATCAGATCTGAATCTCCAGGTTCAAATAACATTATGTTATATAGTGCCAACTACTATACTAAACAATACCACATACATTTAATCCTCAAACAGCCCTGCATAGCAAGAATTGTTTACATCTTTTACCAATAAAGACCATGAGATTGGATGAGATGTGCTGTTTAATTAAGATTGCAAAGTCATATGAGGTAGATTTGAGATTAGCTTTTTAAGTACAAGACTTATCCACTATTGTTCCAATTCATTGCTACCTTTATTCTATCTCCCCACCACTGGGGCTATCCAAAGCTTGGACATGCAATGCATTGTTCCTTCCAACATCTTGATATTTGGTTGATGCTTTATCATCTCGGAGACCACGATGTCAGTCAAGCAGTTCATCTCATAAGGAATAGTAATTTAGGAATGCTTCTTGATATTGTGAATTTCTACGGAAGTCTTCTAAACAGTGCCTAGATCTTTGCGTTTTATTGTTTCACAGTGGGAAGTTCAATGGAGCAAGCAGCTAAGAAAGAGGTTTGGATGTGGCAGAACCTGCCGATGCCCCTCAAATTACATAGATAGGATAGAGAGGGGACACTTCTGTGATTGGGACTTAACTCTGTAGTATTGAGGGTGATGAGAGAGAAATTATTTTAGGGCCCCCACAATAGACAAATTATCCAAAAGTACATTTGCAAAATGGTTGTTTTCAACTCCGAATATTTTTAAAGCTATTTAAAAAGCAAAAGTGACATCAGTAAAAATGGAAGACTGAGGACCTCTGAAAATTCCTCAAAAAGCCATGAGTAAATTCACAAAAATTCTAAGAGTCTATTTTTCCAAGAAACCAGAAATTAACAAAAGCATTTCTGCAAACTAAGAATTCAGCAGAATCGTAGAAAGATTAGCAAGCTGTGTGGCACTTTAGCTTACCAGGCTTCTATCTTTCCTTCTCTAGTCCATGGGATCCTTAAAATCCAATAACCCAAGAGCAGGGTATAGAGGCCACTGGTAGAGCCATTCTTAGCATGCTACAGGCCCTGGCTTAGATCTTCAGCACCTAGGGAAAAAATTAGAAATCAATAGTCATAATCATCATGAAAATCAGCAGCCTGCAGTCAGCAGAGAAGGCAGAACAAAGCTGGAGCACCTTTAAGCCTCTTTCCTGGAAATTTTCATTTATATGACTGGCTGGTGGATCCTGGAAGATCCCCCACACCAGGCTTTAAATTTGGCCCCACTGAGAGATCTGGTATATAACATTGTGCTTATAGTTGACAACCCTGCACTGTAAGCTTAAATTTTTTTATACGATAGATTTCAGAAATCTCATGTGGTTATTTTGTTGTTGTTTGCTGTTTTGCCACCACAACAGAAAAAGGCATTCAGATTAGAAAGGAAAATATGTAAAAATGCCTCCGTTTGACATGATCATGTTTGTAGATAATCCTGAACTTAAAGAGAAAAATCGCTGGTGGGCACAGTGGCATACACCTGTAATTCCAGCAGCTTGGGAGGCTGAGACAAGAGGATAGCAAGTTCAAAGCCAGCCTCAGCAACTTAGCAAGACCCTGAGCAACTTCGTGAGACTCTGTCTCAAAATAAAAAATAAGAAAGGCCTGGTAATTTTGCTCAGTGGTTAGGCACACCTGGGTTAAATCTCCATTACCAAAGGGGAAAAAAATTTACTATAGCAATTAAGTTCAGCAATTACAGGATACATTATCAGTACAAAAAAAATCAGTTATATTCCATACTAAAAATGAATAATCTGAAAATGAAATCAAGAAAACAATCCCAGTTATAGTAGCCACAAAAATAATAAAATATTTAGCAATAAATATGGAAAAGAAGCGCAAGTACATGTAAGTGGAAAAGTGGCTCATGTTCAGATTGGAGGACTTGAAACTGCTAAGTTAATAGTTCTCCCAAACTAATCCACAGATTCAATGTGACACAAAAATCCCATACGATTTCTTTGTAGAAATTAGCAAGCCAGGCCTAAAATTAATATGAACCTAAAATAGCCAAAATTTTTGAAAAAGAAGCACAAAGTTGAAAAATTCATATTCACTAATTTCAAAATTTACTATAAAACTATCATAATTGAGAATGTGTGATACTGGTATAATGATAGACATAAAGATCAATGGAATAGAATTGGGAGTGTAAAAATCATAAAGGTAGAGGTAATTGATTTTCAACAATAATGTCAAGAAAATTCAATAAATAGTCTTTTCAGTAAATTGTGCTATGATAAATGGATATTCACATGCGAAAGAATGAAGTTGAAACACTGACTCATGACATACAAATATTAACTCAGAATGGGCAAAAAATCTAAATGTAACATCCAAAATTATTGAACTCCTAGATGAAAATGCAGGTATAAATCTTTCTAGTTTTTGATTGGGCAATGGTTTCTTAGAATGTCACATGAAGCAAAAGCAACCAAAGGAAAAGAATGCATGAACTGGACTTCATCAAAATTGAACTTCACTCCAAGGAAGTGAGAAGACATTCCTCAAAATATGAAAGAATATCTGAAAATCATATATCTGATAAGGGTATAGTATCCAGAATATGCAAACAACACTTACAACTTGACAATTGAACCTCCACCCAATAATAAAAGTGGCCAATGCAAAGTATTTAAATGGACATTTCTTTGTCTTTTTAAGGGCGAGAGAGGGATGGTGGCAGAAAATCAATTTTATTTAGTTTTTCATCTGGTTTTCATTGCTCCCACACTTCGTTGTGTTCATGGTGCTAGGGTTCAAACTTGTATCCTCTTGCATGCCCGGCAAGTGCTGTAACCACTGAGCCACCACTCCAGCCCCTAAATTGACATTTCTTCAAAGAAAATGTACAAGTAGTCAGTAGGCAATGAAGGAATGCTTGTATAATTCTTCATTAGTGAAATGCAAGTCAAAACATCTTGTGATTCCACTTCACACCCACTGCAATGGCTGTTGTCAAAAAGAAAAGTGATAGCAAGCGTTAATGAGAACATAAGGAAATTGAAACCTATGTTTTTGGTGGGAATGTGAAATAGTACAGCCACTTCGGTAGTACAGCTTAGATGTTCCACAGAATGTTAAACAGAGTTTAACCAACAATTCTATTCTATTGACCAAACAATTCTACTACTAGTGAAATACCTGAAGTGAAAAAAATCTATGTTCATCCAAAAATTTGTAGGTGAATGCCCACAATGCTATTAATCATAATAGAAGGTGTCAATAATCCAAAGTCCATCAATTGATGAATAAACAAATTGTAACATATCTACACGAGTGTTATTCAACCACATAAAGTACTGATTCATGCTACAACATGAGTAAACCTTGAAAATATTATGCAGTGAAAAAAGCCAGATACAAAAAGTCACATATTGCAAAATCCCATTTATATGAAATATCCAGAATAATAAAATCCAGAAAGACAGAAAGTGGATTGATTAATGGCTACCAGACAGTGTGTTGAGGGATGGGAGAAGGGAGAATAATTGCTAATGAATATGAGTACTAAGTACATGTTTTCTTTCTGGGGTGATAAAATCTCCTGGAATTAGTGCAAACAGATTGAATCTTTTGGAATTAATTGTGCAATGTGTATCAATGTTTTGCATATATTCTTTGACTCAGGAATTCTGCTATATATTTACATAGAATTAGATATATTTTACAAACAAAAACACACACACACCAAAATGAAAATGCACATAATTATGTCAAAATCATATGCAAAAAGCTTCTGCAATACTGCTTATGGTAACAAAAGCTAGAAACCACTTAAACATCCATCATCACAGAGTGCTTTAAATGCATCCATGTAATGGGAAACCAAGTTATGCAAACATGAACAGAACTATAAGTGCTGATACTGAAAGATCTTCAAGATATCTGGAGACATTATATTGAAAAATACCAGTGTTTGCAGCACTTAGATATCATTCGTGTTGTATATAAAGGTAAATAGAAAAAAATTAAAAGTTGATTGGTTGTTAGGTTGCCAGTTTAGCCCAAACACATGGACTTTACCCATTATCTATTTAAAGAACGATGTACAGCACTGATCCTGGAATTAGACAGACTTGGATTAGAATTCAAGTCCTGATTGAGTTTAGGCAAGCTGCCTCGCCTCTCTGAGCATTTCTATTTTCCAGATACAATATGGCTAAAATTTCATAGAGTTGCAATGAAGATAACACAATCAATATGCATATAAATTTTAGAAGTCTTTAAAAATTGTCACACATAACATTACTATTTTAATGTAAATAAAATAGTTCTCATAAAAATCAAAGACCACTCTATTTTTGTTATTTTTAGAAGAGTCAACTATGTTTTTTTTTTTTATTTGAACAGCTCTAATACTTAAGGCTAAGTCCTCATCTTCTTATTTTTCTGAATTCTTAGCTCCAGCATCTTGAAATTCTGGGTATTTTGGGTATCCTAGAGCATCAGAGTTGTTGAGCCAAGTTATCAGCAACAGGACAGCCCCTCAAGCCTCAGAGATTTCCAGCCTTGGGGGACAAGGAGGCCTATGGGCAGTGATAGCAGTGGGAGGCTGTGTTTGCCAAGGGATTGTGTTAGTGTGGAAGGTCACAGTGGCGGGATGGCTAGACAGACATGTTGGCTCATTTGACCATTTGTGGTAAATGTCCTTGTCATAGCCCATCTGGACAATGAGAAGGACCACAATATAGGAGTGAACAGGGGTGGTGACTTTTTTACCTTTTTACTTCACCTGTTTGTTTGATTTGTTTTGTAACTTTCCTGTAGGTAGAATCATACAAACAACAGTATCTGGAACCCAGGAAAGCATAGTATAATTGCAGGTGGTCCATTGTCTGCACAGCAGATATAGGCAAGATGCTTACTCCATCTGATCGTCTATGTCCTCACACAAGAACATCACATCACGCCCAGATATAAAAAATGCTCAATCATTAGTTCTCTCCCTCTTCCCTCCCACTTCCCTTAGTTCCTCTCCTCTTTCCTTATGATATAATTTGCAGCTATGGCCTTCAAGAATTCCTTTTTCCTGGATCCCTAAAACCTAACGATGAAGGCTGGGTCTGTGGATATGCCATTTGCCCAAGGTGGTGGTTTCAGATCTCTGAAGGCATGTTTTAGTGGTCAATATGCAAACAGCTTAAATAATAGAAAACCTACAAGGCACTAAAACAAAGGTCAATTCAATTTTTACAATAGGACACTTAAAAGCTAGAAATGGGAGGACCAGGGAAATGTAAGCATTTCTACCAGCAGTGGACATGTGAACGTGGAAATCAGTGCTGGGACAGTTGGCCCAACCTCCCTTCATCAGCTCTTCCATTTGTGCTGTGCAGTGTTACCATGGTTGCATCTACCAGTTCTCTGAGGGAGCTGGGGAGCAAATATTCATAAGCCCCCCAGCCAGCTGAGTTCACTGAGTAGGAACAAAAGTGACACCAGCAATCCAGCCCTGAGTCCATTCTCTGCCTATTAGCAGCATGCGGCAAAGGACAAGAGGAGATTTCCTAACAAGGATTGCCTTGAGGGAGATAAATTCATTTAAAGTAACGTGTAAGAAACCTTAAAAATTAGAGTGGGCCTGCATCTCGTTTGGAAAGTGCTCTCTTTTATTCCATCTCTTCATTTTGGATCTGACTTCATCATACTTTCATTCACCAATTTTGGACTTTTCTTTCCAAAATATATTTATTACTAGCTGGTTTCTATAACATTTTGGCAGTTTCTGTAACATTTTGATTTTCCATTTGATTTTTAAATCTAAATCATTAAGTTGTTTCAGTTCAAGCACTCAATAAAAATAACATCAGCTGCCTGAAGTTGACCGGGAAACAAAAAAGTGCTTTACAATTCTCATCTTCACAGGTAGCAACATTTTGATCTCTGGGAAGTAACTGGACAAAGAGGAGCTAGCTCTGTGTTAATGATGCTATGCGAGCCTCTGAATTAATTCCCTTTGTTCTCTGGGCATAATGGAGCGGAGACAAAATGAGAGGAGTAATAGTCCCCTCAGATATTGCTCTAATCATTGAACTTTTCAAAGTAGAGAACATGGGATGGTTTTTATTTTTCTCTTGGGATGATTTTTATTTTTCTCTTTCCTTTGACCTCTGGCCTAATTCCCTCTGAAAAATATTCTCCTCAGGAATCAGTTACAGAAGAGAAAGTTGCTAAGGTTCCAAACATGCGGTCTGTCTTATTTTTAAAGTTCTGCTAACATTTTCATGGCCTAAAAAAGCTCTTTGTGTTCTAACCATGTTGTCTGTGAAAATGACAGCAAAGCAGAAGGAATTCTACTAATCTGGCCATTCCTACCCCGGCTGGCTATTCTGCATGGCGAGAAAAAAGTCTATGGCTGCAGGCAAATAAAAAATAGGCTCTGTTACAGTGGCTTCAGATCTTCCTCCCGATGCTTTCAATCTTATCTGTTCTTTGGACTCAACCTGGAAAATTTCAAAGCATACTGATACCTTTGTCCTATTTCCCAGATGTTCAAATTTAAATCATTTGAAGAGGACCTGAAACCAGAATTTTTAAAAACTGGTGATTTTAATGTAGTCAACATTGAGAACTCCTGCGAGGCACAGTTGTGGGACCAGGCTCAGGGGCAAGGACACAGCCCCAGACACACTCACTGGCCCCACTATTTATTGTGGCCTCAAGGGGGATAATTCTTGAGTCTCAATGTTTTAAAACTTGGGAATCTGAGTATTGTTTATTTCTTTCTTTCTTATAGTAGTAATTGTTTTTTCTCAAAAGAAAACTTTGGGAACCACTGAGAGCAGAAAGCTAACATCTCATTTCTCTTCCCAAGGCTGTTTCCATGTCTGTGATCAAAAAGAAAATGCTTCAGTTATTTTGTTTATTTTATGCATAATACCATAGAAAGATTAAGTATAAGGATGAGAAGTTGAGTGACAGCTATTTTATTCTGGGAGACCTCAGGGGACTCTTCTATCCTCAAACACTGCAGAATGATTTTTTTTTTAAGTCTTTGGAAACAGAATATATAAGCTTCTTAGAAATACTCAAGACTCTTTGACCCTTCTCAAAAAACTGGATAACTTACAGATGTAAATGAAGAAGAGAGGCTTCTTAGAAAAGGGAATGAATTATTTCAAGTTAAGGGCTGTTACCTGTTGAATACCTGTCTCCGCCCAAGTAAGACAATGAAAGGCTAACCACAGCCCTCTAGAAGTTCCATATGTTACTTTGTCTTTAAAAGATAGGATGTTTGAAAACTACAGGGGTGGATGCTGTTGAGTTACAATGGTGAAAATTCCTTTCACTCCTGGCTTTTTCTTCTAGGATCAATAAGTAATGAGTAGTCACAGTCCTGAAGGTCTGTGTATGGGTCTCCAGCTCACAAAGGGGATCCTTCTTCAACTAGGTTTGTTTAAAGATTAAAAACAACTTTGCCATAAGAACTGTAAAGACAGAACAATATTTTTTATTTGGAACAGTGATAAACCTTTTTTTTTAATTTGTTTCTCCTTATTTTGGCTTCCCAAATTCATTATACCAACCACAAAGGCTATGATGTATACAGAAAACAAATAGCAATGATAGAAGAAAGTCCTTTGTTATCAATAATTTCAAATGTAATGAATTAAACTCCCCCAAAAGAAGGCAGATTGGCAACTGAGCCAAAGGAGGGGGGACAAAAACCCTAATCACACTGCATGCTATGTACAAGAGGCTCACTTTAAATTCAAAAATACAAGTAGGCAAAAAAAAAAAAAAAAAAAAAAAAAA
>PVKS010008753.1:0-66898 GCA_004027875.1 Aplodontia rufa
GGGATGATATTGCTGAACAGCTCCTAGCAGGGGGTAGCCGCTCCATCCCAGTCCCATCGCCGGTGGCCGCCCAGCCACGTGGCTGTGCGTGGGCGCGTGGGGCTGCGGGTCCTCACCTGGGGCAGGATGTGCTGCATGTGATGCACCCAGTTGGCCATGGAGTCGACCAGCTCGAGCACTGGGATGCCCTCGAAGTCGGGGTTCTCCTCGAACGAGTCGCGGCCCGCACCGCCCTCCTCCTCCTCGTCGCCCTCCTCCTCTCCGAACTGGTAGAAGCCCAGCGGGCTGATGTGCGTGGCGGCCGAGATACGCGCGATCTGGGCGCGCAGGTAGTTGGCCTCGTTGCCCGGGAAGGGCGGGTAGCTGATGACCGGCGTGTCCAGGTAGCCGGTGAAGAACTTCTTGATCTTGCGGGCGATCACGATCTGGGCCGGCGTCACGTGCGGCAGCCGCGTCCAGGGCCGGCCCGGCTCGTTGCACACGAAGTACAGGTACTTGTTGGCGCCCGTGCGGCTCTCCTCCCTGGGGATGACGGGCGGCGGCTTCCACGTGGGCTTGGGCACCGCGTCCACCGCCTTCTCCTCGTCCTCCTCTCCCTCCTCCTCGCCGTGCGCCTCCAGGACGTCGCCGCCCTCCATCAGCTCCTCCACCTCCTCCTCCTCCGCCTCCTCCTCCCCCTCCCGGAATTCCACCTCGGCCACCAGGTAGCTGCGCCGGAGCCCCAGGACCTTGCCCCAGAAGCGGCACGTGTGGACGGGCTGCTGCTCCACCAGCTGCTTCAGGGCCAGGAAGATGCGGAAACTCTCCACGGAGCTCAGGCCCACGCCCGCCTGTTCGAAGTAGAAGGCCGTCTCCATGATGTTGGGCACCGCGGTCTCAGCCTGCGGGGGGCGGAGGCAAGAAGGCTGAAGTCCTGCTCCGCAGGCTGACTCTGGAGTCCAGAAAACGAAAATACTACGTAACTGAGCTGCTCCTGACACTAGTTTTGGCCAGTGAGTATAGGGGATGCTCTTGGGGAGAATGTCCTTTAATGAAAAGAAAACCACACAAGAAGAAAATCATTTGCCCTTTATCCGCCCCCACCCCCACTTTTTCCTTGCCTGGAATGAGGATGTGAAACTGGAGCCACAGCAGTTATTTTGGCAATACGGGGAGACAAAAATCCTACACCTTGATAGTGATGGAGCTGAAAGGTGGAAAGGGTTTGGTCTCTGGTGGCAGTGCTGAGTTGACTTACCTGCTCTTCTTGTACTATGGAACAAAGAAGCAACTTTTAGTCATGGTGCCATATGGGCTCCTAACACTCGCCAAGTCATGTAGCAAACGAAGGAAAGGGGCAGGACTTGGACTGAGAAATCAGTGGGGTCAGAGCACAGTAGTGAGAAGGCCAGTCCTCCCTGCCTCCTCCTCTCCCATCTGCTTGGGGAGCGAGAGCAAGTGCTCAGAATTCAGTAGAGTCCAGGGAGATCTGGGTGCAGAATTCAAGGGAAGAAGTCAAAATGTACATCTGGAAGCTGTGCCCCACGCAGACCACAAACCAGTGCTCTGGCCTTCCTCCGGAACCGTCACCCGCTGCTGTGGTTTGAATGTGAGGTGCCAATGCGGTAAGGGTGAGGTGGAATGACTGGCCCAGTCAGTGAGTTGTTACCTAGCAGCTGTGGGCTGGCGGAGGTGGCTCATGGGGACCTGCCTTTGCTATTTGTTTTCTCTCTGCCTCTGGACAATGCCTGCACTTGCTCCCCTCCACCACACTCTTCCACCATGAGGTTCAGCCTCACCTCGAGCCCCGAGAAACAGAGCTGGCCTTCTGGGGACTAAGCCCACTGAAACTGTGACCCTTTAATAAACTTTTCCTCTCTCTCTCTCTGTCTCTCTCTCTATATATTTTTTTTCTTTTTTTTTTTTAAAGAGAGGGATTGAGTAAAAGAATCAGCTATCAGCTTCATTTAGTTTTCCATCTGGTCTTTCTTTCTCTGACACTGTTGTGTACAAGGTGCTGGGGTTTGAACCTGAGTCCTCGCAAATGCCAGGTAACAGCCGCAACCTCTGAGCCACCACTCCAGCCTCTTGTCAGGTCTCTGGGTCACAGCAATGAAAAGGCTGATGAAAACACCCCACATCCATGAGGCCACAGGCTGTCCCCAACACTTTTCATTCAGTCAGTCCAGAAATCTATTAAGGACCCAATAGGTGGGCTGGAGCAGTGGCTCAGTAGTAGTGTCCTTGCCTGACATGTGCAAGGTCCTGGGTTCGATTCCCAGTACCACATACACAAATAATTAAAGGAAAAATGAATACAAAATAAAAAAAATTAACTGTCTTAAAAAAATGCAGGAGGTGCCAGACCTGGGACACTGACACATATAACCTAGTGCTTAATCCCTGAGCCACATCCCCAGCCTTTTTCTACTTTTTATTTTGAGACAGGGCCTTGCTAAGTTGCTCAGGGCCTCGGTAAATTGCTGAGGCTGGCTTTGAATTTGTGATCCTCCTGCCTCAGCCTCCCGAGCTGCTAGGGTTACAGGCCGGCACCACCACGCCTGGTACATCTATTGTTTTGAATGTACTGAAATGTCATACAAAGAGTTATAGAAGTCATAAAAAGACGCAGCAGTGGCTCAGCAGTTGGAGCGCTTGCCTGGCATGCACAATGACCTGGGTTCAAACCCCAGCACCACGTACACAATTGAGTGTCGGAGAAACAAAGGCCAGATGGAAAAATAATCTCTTTCTCTCACTCTCTCTTAAAAAAAAAAGAAAAGATGGTGTACAATGAGGTAGGGCTGCTGTAGCGAAGTTACCATAAACTGGGTGGGGTTCAAACAACAGAAAAGTCTTGCAAGCCTAGGGTAGGGAGTCCTAGAGAGATCAAGATGTTTAGGTGCTGACTCTCCCCAGGGGCTGCGGGGAGAGCTGGCCGAGCCGCCCCACCCACCTCTACCCCCGCTTGGCCCTTTCTGCCAGGTTGCTGGTGTCTCTCTGTGGCTTGGCTTTACCGATTGTGCCTAGGTCTCCACCTGTGTTTTCACAGAGTCTCCCCCCACCGTCCGCGCCCCGTGAGTCTGTGTCCCATTTTCTGCTCCCCGTTTTCTGAGGGCAGCCAGCAGTAGTGTTGGGGTGGGGGCCCACTGCACTCTGGTACAACCTCATCTAAGCATCACTGGTTGCATCTGTAAAGACCCTATTTCCACGTAAGGTTACATTCTGAGCTACTGGGCCATGGGTGAAGACTTCAATACATGAATCTGGGGGCACACATTCCACCCACAGCATTGAATAAGGAGCATCCGTCCCATTTGGCCACAAAGATGCACCCTTCTGAGGTCTGCCCTGGAGGTATAGCTTTCACTCCATGCTTTTTAAAAATTCAGTTCTGAGGGCTGGAGAGTGGCTCAGTGGGAGAGCACAGGCTTAGCCTGCGTGAGGCCCTGGGTTTGTACCAGCACCACAAAACATAAAGCAAAAGAAGGCTACTATGACGCCCAAGACTGCTCTCTTGGTTTAAGGACAGGGAAGAAGGTTGGGTGAGGGGAGAGGGGAGAGGGCCCTCCATGCCCTTTGCTGGGAGCCACCTTGCCTGTCCTCGCTGTCAGCACCTGACTATTATGTGTGAGACTGAGTCCATCTTCTCAGCCACCCGTCTACTTCTCCAGAATCATATATTTCCTAAAGTGATCTCTGTTGTCAAACAAGAACGGAAAGTTGTTGGTTTTCTTTTTTTTTTTTTAAATAAAGTGAGAGGGACGGTGAGAGAGACAGAGAAAGAGAGAAACAACTTTATTTAGTTTTTCACATGGCCTTAGTTGCTCCAACACTTAGTTGTGTACGTGGTGCTGGGGTTTGAACCTAGGTCCTTGTGCTTGCCAGGCAAGCGCCAAAACCACTGAGCCACCACCCAGCCCCAAGGTGTTGGTTTTTTGGAAGGTGATAAAAATTACTATAGTTAGCCTAAAATTATAAATGTGTGACTAATCAGACACTTTTCAAAACAAAGGCACAGCAATTGGAAGATGAGTGTTACCAAAATAGCAAACCCTGCTGCCAGGGGAGACCCAGAGCAGGAGCCAGAGCCTCCACAAAACAGGCACAGCACAGAGGATCCAGAAACAGACTTGAGTCTATCCAATGAAAAGAGGTGCTACAGCTGGACTTGGTGGCACAGGCCTGTAATCCCAGAGCCTCAGGAGGCTGTGGCAGGAGGAACAAAAGTTCAAAGCCAGCCTCAGCAACTTTGCCAGGGCCTGAGTAACTCAGTGAGACCCTGTCCCAAAATAAAACATTAAAAAAAGAGGGGCTGGGGATGTGGCTCAGTGGTTAAGAACACAGCTGGGTTCAATCACCAGCAAAAAAAGAAGCGTTATTGGTGACATTTCTTTTTCTTTCTTTCTTTCTCCAGAGACACAGATTTATTTATGAAAGCAGATACACATTCAAGGGAGAATGTGGGCTGTCTCAAGATCTCAGGGAAGAGATTTTTTTAGGGTAAAGGAAGGGAGGAAAAGTAAGAAATAGGGGCTTGAGTGGTGGTTCAGCAGTTGGAGCGCTTGCCTAGCATGTGCAAGGATCTGGGTTCAAACCCCAGCACCACATACACAACTAAGTGTCGGAGAAACAAAAGCCAGATGAAAAAATAAAGTTGACTCTCTCTCTCTCTCACTTTCTCTCTCTCTCTTAAAAAAAAAGTAAGAAATACACAGTCAAGGAAGAATGCTGCCATCTTGAAAGTAGAAGCTTTTGGGGTAAAGCAAGGAACATACACTCAAGAAAGTATGTGGCGGGGCGAAGTGGTGCATGCCAGTAATCCCAGTGACAGCTGCTGGATCATGAGTTCAAAGCCAGCCCCAGCACATTTGCAAGGTCCTAGGCAATTTAGGTAGAACCTGTCTCAAAATAAAATATAAAAAGGGTCTGGGGATGTGGCTCACTCAGTGTTTAAGCACCGCTGGGTTTAATTCCTGGTATAAGCAAGAAGAGGAGAGGAGAGGAAAGAGAGAGAGAGAGAGAAAGGGAATGAGAATGAATGAATGCTGGCCATCTCCAGAGGGAGGGACATCCTACGGGTAGCATTTCAAGAAGGTTGAGGGGAAAGAATGAATAATTCCATAAATACTTCTAGGGATGGTGTCTATTTGGCCATTTGGAAGAAATAAAAAATAACAGAATAAAGAGATTTCCTCCCACCACCACCACCAAAAATTCAAAACAAAATCACTGATTTCTTTAGGAATCTCTTCCGCGAAACATGCAAGGCCACAAACACCCACGATTTTCCCGACTACCGATTCTAAACTGAGAACTCCAGCTCCGAGTTTTGTTTATTGTTTTTGTTTTTTGGTACTGGGGACTGAATCCATCAGCGTTTTACCTCCGAGCTACATCCGCAGCCCTTTTTACTTCCAGACAGGATCTTGCTAAATTGCTAAAGCGCGCCTCAAACTCGCGAAGCCCATTGGCTGGGGTTTCAGGCGTGCGTCACCACGCCGGGCCAACTGGAGCTCGGAGAGGGCGGGTCCCCCAGAACTAGGCATTCCAAAGGGGCGGGGCCTAGCGCCGCGCACTGTCTCACAGGGGCGGGCCTTGGGGGTACCGGCGGCCTAGGGGGCGGAGGCTTCTGTGCGGCATTCCAAAGGGGCGGGGCCCTCAGGGACTTAGCCTTAGAAGCGGATGTGGTTACGAGGCGTGGAATGATGGTCTGAATCTAAACTCATATTCTCAGGACAGGTAATAGCGGTCTTTCCTGCCCAAAGCTTGGCTTGCCTTGTGCGTTCTGCTTACCAGGGGCTCCTTCATTTGCCAGAGAGCAGTTCCTGCGTTCTCCCACCATTCCACCCCACTGTCTGCGGAATCCGAGTCCCGGAAACAAGCTGGCACAGACCAACAGGGAGCATCTACAAATAGCGTAGAGGTTGCAGTGCTGGCTTTCGAAGTCATGGGCCTGCCATCCTAGTCCTGTCCTGGACACTTCCTAGTTTAGGGCTCTCTGAGCTTCAGTTTCTTTCTCTATAAAATGAGAATCACATATAGCATCTGCCTAATTGGGGTTGTTTCAGGTATAAAAACAAGACAACCCTCCTAGGTCCCTTAGCAGGCGACTTAAGAGATGTCAGAATTATTACAGAGCTCTAAACAAGTTTGTTGAACTGAAAGAACATTTCAGCTAAATTTTGGACATCGTCTAATTCTGGAAACATAGGACTGTAGACCTTAATATTCTGAGAAGGGCAGAATGTTCGTGAGTCGTGGGTAGAAGAGTTCCTAGCAGGCCTCAGTTTATAAACGGGGAAGCTAAGGCTGGGGGAAGAGGATGGATTGATTTAAAGTAGAGAAGCAGTGAGTTTCATAGGAAAATGTCTGAAGGGCACAGCTATTTTCTGGAGGGAGAGGTGAGAGGGGTTAGGGGTGATAGGAGAGACCAGCAACCATCTCCACGTGCCAGCCGGGGTTCTGCTCTAAACAACAGAGCGACCGACCTTTCCACCGCTTCCAAGCCTCCCCGGTGGCGGTGGCGGCAGAACAGAGCCCCAGCCCCTTGCCCCGGGTTCAAGGCCCTCCGCGGCCCCGCCCCGCCCCTTCCGCCCGGCACCCACAACAGACTGAAGTCGCTTCTGGCCTCAACCAGGTCTCAGCACAGGCTATGCCCGAAGCCTGGGTTCCTACAAGTCCCGTGGCGCGCCTTTCCCCACTGGCTCACTCACCACCTCCTCCTCCATCTCCTGCTCCCCTTCTCCGCCGCCGCCGCGGCTGAACAGCGCCTTCTGCTTCTCTGCCATCTCATAGGTGGGCTGCATCTCGGGGTCATCCCTCAGCGTGTCCAGTTTGGGGTGGAACCACTCCCACTGTGTGGTGCGGTTCAGAGACTCCAGGATGGACAGGGGATCCTCGGGCCGCTGGTTCAGGATCTTGGTCAGCAGGTTCACCAGGTGCTCATACCTACCCCCCGCGGGGAAGAGTGGAGGACAATGCATTCAGCTCGCAGCCCAAAGCTGTGTGCCTGGCTCCCCGCCTGGCTCCGCGCCTGGCATTGGGGACACAGTAGGGATCAGAAAAGGTCCCTGCCCTGGTGGAACTGACCTTCTGATGATGGAGACACCGTTAATCACATAGGCAGAACTTAGAGTATGCCAGGCATGGGGTGGTACTTTCTTTGTTGTTGTTTTGGGTGTTGGTGATTGAACCCAGGGGCACTTTATTACTGAGATACTCAGCCATTTATATTTTTTATTTTTTAATTTAAAAAAAATTTTTTTAGGGCTGAGGACCGAACTCCGGGCCTTGCGCAAGCTAAGCAAGCACTCTGCCACTGAGCTAACTCCTCAACCCCTATATTTTTTATTTTGAGACAGGATTTCACTAAGTTGCTGAAGTCTAAGTTGCCTAGGCTGGCCTTGAACTTGTAATCCTCCTGCCACCAGCCTCCTGAGGTGCTGGAATCACAGGGGTGTGCCACCACATCTGGTATGGGACAGTAATTTCTATTGAGACAAATAAAGCAGGGAATGAGGACTGGGAATACCGGACTAGGAAGGTGGTAAGCAATTTAAAATAGGGAGGCCAGAGAACATCTCACCAGGTGGCATTTAAGCAGAGATCTGAATGAAATGAGGGGACAAACCATGTTGGTTTTTGGAGGAAGAGTGTTTTTGGTCAGAGGAAACAGCAGGTGGACAGGCTATGAAATATGTTGTCTAACAATTTTTTTTAAAGAAAGAGGGACAGTGTGTGAGAGAAAGAGAATCAATTTATTTAGTTTTTCATGTGCTTTACACTTTGTTGTGTACGTGATGCTAGGGTTTGAACCTGCATCCTCGTGCATGCCAGGCAAGCTCCATAACCGCTGAGCCACGGCTCCAGACCCTAACATAATCTTTATATCAAAACTCCCAAGAACACAAGGAGAAAGGAAAATTCCATGCCAATCTCATTTAGTCATGTAGATGTAGAAATTCTAAGCAAAATTTAGTCGTGTGCCCAATGACATTTCCATCAAAAGGTGACATGCCACAGTTAAACTGGGATAATAATAGCATTGTAATGCCTCCATTCTCCAAAGCCAGGCACCACTCTGGCTACTTGAGATGTTGAATCCACACAAATGACTTCCACTTCAGATTAGGAAACTAAGGCTTGGAAAGTTAAAGTCAAGAAGTCACACAATGGTGACAAGTCAGCATTTGAACCTAGGTAGGTCTGATATCAAAGCATGTGAGTGTGAGCTTCTGCATGGAAACCGATTTGTTAGCAGCCTAGAGTGTGGTGGAGGGTGGAGGGCCTCACTGGAGTTGGCAAGGGTAAGAGGAGGCTGGGCAGGGATTTTCAGGAAGGAAACCTGAAGCTCCCAAGAGTTGAGATTTGTTGGTGGAACACCAAGAAGTTAATTTTGACTGGATTCTAGGGTCTGAGGTAGGAGGAGGTAGTGACTAGAAATGAACTTTGGAGTGGGCAGCACCTGGAAGGCTGCAGTGAGGACCAATGCCTACTGAATTTCCTCCTGAGGGCAATGAGGGGGCATGGCAGTTTCTGAACGTGGGTGGGGTGGAATCAGATTTTTGCTTTAGCAAGATCCATTACTTCATCAACTGCATTTCCTCCTAATCTTCCTCTTCCTCCCTCGGTTTCAGAAACAGCTTCTTAGCAAGGCTCCAAGCCTTGCATTTGCTGTCCTCTATTCATGGACCACTCTCTCCAGTTACCGGGGTGCTCCCCCTCACCTCCTCCAGGCCCCTGATCAACACACTCCCGTCCCCCACACCGCACCTTAGCCCTTACCATCTAGTGTTTATTGTCCATCTCTCTAGAATGTGAGTTTCAGAAGTACCTCGTGGAGTCTGAGAGGTGTGTATTTGACTGCAGCTAAGTGGCTCTGGCAAGTACCTTCCTCAGGCAGGAAGTTCAGTGGATAAGAACAGGGTCTCAGAAGCCCAATCACTTATTCTGGAATCCTGCTACACTCTAGCTGAGCAATCTTGGATAATCAACCTAACTTCTCTGGTTCAGTCTCCTCTGTGGAACAGGAACAATGATGCCCTAATGTCACCTGTGAGAACTAGATATTGCGACTGTGTGGTAAATGCTCTAGCCACCGTTGGTATTTCGCCCCTGTTCCTGGCTGAGTTAGATGCCTGGAGCCTCAGTGGGTTCGGGTGACAACCCAGCTTGACTTTTTGTCTCAGCTGAGGCAGGCCGTTGCCCACAGCAGGCCCTTCCCTGTCTGGGTTCCCTACCCCCACCCCGGCGCCCTGGCCGCCTCTCACAGGCTGAGGTCGCAACCGACGCTGGTTTGCAGCAGGTAGGCCTTGGCGTTCTGCACTGCCAGTTCCCGAGGCTCTGGCTCGGGCACCTCCATACCGAAATGCATGAAGCCCAGCTCCGAGGCCGAGAAAAGCAGGGCAGGGTCATCCCTCAGGTAGGGCCCGTGCGGGATGCTCTGGTTGAACTGCTGGTCTTCTCTCGGGTACATGCCGAACTGGTCCAAGACGCCGGCCCCGGGGCCCTGGTAGGCCGAGGGCTCCAGCTGCTCGAACAGGCTGCCTTGGCCCTGCTGCAGCTGCTGCAGCAGGAGGCTGGCGGTTTGCTCGCCCGTCGGGATCCCGCTCTCGTCCGCGTAGGCCTGGCTCTGGAACTCGGCGGGGAAGCCGGCACCCGCGGACTGGTACTCCGCGCCGCCCGGCACGCCTGCTTCCCCGAACAGCGGCAAGTTCTCACCCTGGGGCAGGGCGGCCCCCTGCGACCAGCGGAGGTTGGTCTGGCTGGTCGGCGGCTCCAGGCTGCCCCGCTGCTGGTTCAGCAGGAACTGCTGCATGTCCTCGGGGTAGGTCTCCTGGGGCTGCGAGGGCTCCCGACTGCGCCGCCGCCCCAAGATCTGGGAGCTCCTGCGGCTCGACTGCTGCGAAGGGACCTCGGGGTTGCGGGGCGGGTCCCCCATGGCCCCAAAGGGGACGCCGACGTCTCGGCGGAAGGCTTGCAGACAGGCAGGTCAGGCCAGTCGCCCGCAGGCACACGCCCAGCAGCCGGTGCGCCAGCGTCGCTGGCCTAGAAGGGCCGGGCCGTTACCAGGGACAGCGCGGGACGCCTGCCGCGAGCGGCGTCTGCGCAGACGCAAGCCGGGTCTGGGGCTTCCAGCTGCCGGCGCGGTCCGCGGCGCACAGGGCAGCAGCCGGCGGCAGAGAGCGACAGCACCCATGCCCAGACCGTTTCCTTTATTGTTTGTGAGGCAAAGCACCCTAGGCCCACCCCTCCCCCCGCCCCGTCAGCTGTTCCCCTTGGTCTCCGGCTCCCCTGCTTCCTCGGCGGCCGGGCTGGGCGTCTTCACGGCGTCTTCCCCGGCAGGGGCCAGGGTCTGGGGGCTCCGCTCCTCCTTTGAGGTCAGCCCGCTCGCTGCTGCCTCCTGGTGGCAGAAGGCAAGCAAGGGGCACACGTCAAGAGCGTAGTCCCACCTCCCAGCTCTCAGCGCCCCCCGCCCCGGGCTTGGCACACATTTCGTCCCCGTCTTTGATTCTTCCTTTGCAGCTCTGGTCGTCGCCCCTACCTTAGGCAAGGGCCCCTCAAGACTAGAGTCCAGGAGTGCGGCCTCGGTGAGCCCGGAGTCGTCATCCATGCTGATGAAGATGGCCGGGGTCTCGCACTCGGGCCCCTCCTCCCGGAAATCCATGGCTTCCTCCGCCGGGGCAGGGCCGGGTCGGGCAGAGGAAGAGGATGAAGACGCGACGGAGGCTCCCGCTCCTCCCGGCTTGAGCTTCTGTTCCTCCTCCAGCTGCCGCTTTAAGGCCTTCTCCTGGGCCAGCCGCAGGCCGATGAGGTCCTGAGCGGGTCGAGGGGCCGGAGCGGGGGCCAGAGCCAGGGGCTCCAGGTCGTCCTGGAGGTGGAAAGGGGCACACAGGGGCTCAGCGACGGTGCTCGCAGAGGATGGGTGGAGGAGACAAAAGACCACCCTGCTGCGGAAAACAAGGAGGGTGCACAGGCCACTAACTTTCCACCGTGTGCACAGGGAGGACGGACAACTTAGCCCCCACCCACTCCCTTTGAGTATGAGCCTATGCTTAGACACAGCAGCCGAGGAAACTCTCAGGGTGGAAGGAGGTGGCAGGCTCTTGCTGGCTTGGAGTGACAGTGGAGGGCTGGGGAATCCAGACTGATGGGCAGCAGGACCCTCACCTCTTCCAGCGGCCCTGCAGGTGCCTCCTTGGCCTCCGGCTCCTGTTTGCCACTGGCCTCCAAGATGGTCATGATGGAGTTGGGGATGTGTGCTTGCTAGGTGGAGAGCAGGAGGGAGCGCTGTGGAGAACTCTGGCTCGGAGATCCCTCTGGGACAGCCCAAATCCCTCCAGAGCCCCTTAGTCTTTTGTGGCAGAGCAGGCTGTCCTCTGGGGTTACCCGCCCACACCCTGGGGTACCTGGTGGGGGGTGAAGGAGCGCACGTGGGCCAGCAGGGGCTCCCGGAGCTCTGGGCACTTGTCAAAGACAGCTCCCAGCTGCTGGGGCGGCAGCTGCAGGATGACTTGGAAGCTCTGGGGCTTGGTTCGTTGGCAGCACTTGATGAAGCCCTCCCAAACTTTGGGGTACTTCCACACCTGGACCAAGCAGGGAGGGAACTGATGGGAGGAGTCTCAGGGAGCCACCCAGCAGACACGGAAAGACCTTGCCAAGACCAGGACCCAAATCCCGCCATCTGAAAGCTCCCTCTGGAAGACTTTGCCGTCCCAATCCAGACAGCTGAAAGAGGGGACTTGAGGAAGTAGAAAACTGTGAGCCACCCCCGCAATCCCCGACCCTCCTTAGTCAGCCCAGATTAAGTACTTGATAAGTACTGTCTCATGTCATTCTCTCAGGAGCCTCAAGAGGGCGACGTTAGCCCAGGGTCACAGGAGGTAGGGGCAGAAGCTAGATTTGAACCGGTCTGATTCTGTATTGAGCCTCTAAGCCTTTGTGCTACTTCCGTGGGGCTCGTGGGTCGGATTTTTCTTTTTGGTCATATTTCTTTTCTTTGGTACTGGGGATTGAATCACTCAGCTACACCCCAGCTGATAGGGTCTTGCAAAATTGTGGAGGCTGGCCTCAAATATGCGATCCTCCCGATCGAGAGTCACTGGGATTACAGATTATATAACACCAGGCCCAGTTGTTTCTTGCTTTTTTGGTACTGAGGATTGAGCCCAGTAACCACTGAGCCACATCCCCAGCCTTTTTTATATTTTGAGACAGTGTCGCTAAGTTGCTGAGGCTGGCTTTGAACTTGTGATCCTCTCCTGCCTCAGCCTCCTGAGTTGGTGAGATTACAGGTGTACATCACTGCCCAGCTGTAGTCTCCAAAGCTCTAATTTCTAGTCTGTTGAAACACTGGACTATCTTTCAGCTGTGGTATACATCTTGGCTGGGGGACGAGTGATGGTCATCCTATACTGCTCCTACCACCCAGCTGCCCTCACTCACTGCCCTGTGGCCATCCAAGTCAGAAGGCCCTGGAGCATTGTGCTTTCTTGGCAGGAGACAGAGCAAGGGGTCTGAAGAGCCTGCTCTCAGCCAGGCTCCTGGGGGATGGGGAGCTGGAGTTCCGCCTCCAGTCACCTCAGCACCACCTCTGCAGTCTGTTGCCTGGGGGGCGAGGGCTGGATGGCCAAGGGCAGGTTACCTGCTTCATGATGAGGCGGGACAGGATGTTCATGACGAAGCCCCCCAGGCGGGGGTACATGGTCAGGGACTGGATGACGGTCCTCATGAGCAGCATGGGCAGGGGGCTCTGCTCCATCAGCTGCTGCATCACCACGGCCAGCACCTCCGATGTGTACACGTTCCGCTCCGCAAAGCAAAGGTTGGTGGCTGCGAGGAGGCGGAGAGTGGGCCTGTCCTCTTTGCTCAGCCACCCCCAGGAGGTGGGAACCCCACCACCCTTGGACAGCCTCATCCCTGCTGCCAGTGGGCAAGGACAAGGACAGGGGCCACGGACTTCCTGGAGCTCCCCAGTCCCAGCAGCCGGTCCCTTCCTGAGGGCACATTTCAGCATGGCCCTTGGGAAACCTTAGGCTTAGTGCAAGGGAGACGTTGTCCAACTCCTGGAGGCCCAGCCCCAGGTGCATCCGGGATGCCTCGGTCCCTTCTCTTTGAAGACTGCCCTGGGAAAGGCTGAGCCAGGAAACACAGGGTTGACAGGAATGAGGGAAGGTAGCTACAGGTTTCTGTAAGCCTCTCTGAAGGATAGAAGGTGGCCTTCCACCAGGCTAGTCAAGAACATGAGGGCTGGCGGGCTGGTGCTGGGAGGAGTAACAGCAGGCCCAGGCACTTGTGGGGATATGGGGACACAGTAGAGCAATAGGGAAAGGAGGGACAAGACAAGGATGGGGCTGGGACATAAAATGAGCCCTGAGCACTATCAGCCAGAAGGCTGGCACAAGTACCCAGAAAGGCATGCCTTGGGGTCTGTACCCTCCAGGAATAGTGACAGTGGCCCATGCACTGTGCTAATGGGGAGATCAGGAGCTGCCTCTGAAGCCCACCTTCCCCAAACACCACGTGCCATGTGAGTCTGTCAATCAGGAAGTCTTTATTGAGCCAGAAGAGGGCCCCCCATGAATCCTTGAGAGCCTAGTGCCGAATGGGGTCAGGGTAGCCCTATGAGGAAGAGTGGGGCCCAAAGAGGGAGGAGGGGGAATCTTATAGCAAGACAGACTGGGAAGAAGGCTTAAGGGGCAAAGGAAAGTTCAGCAAGGACCTGCAGAAACTCAGGCGGCACCTATTCTTTGTTCCCATGTCCAGGGGGCACAGGTCCAGCCTGCTCTGGTGTCTAAAGGGCTCTAGGACCGACCCCCTTCCTCCAACCTCCCCAATCCTGCTTAGCCTCCTCCAGGGCTTCCCACTCAGCCTCCAGGAACCCGAAGGGCTCTCCCAAAAGCTCAAACCTGACCCTCCCTCCCAGAGCGCCTAGAGAAAGGCCCAGTGACCACCGAGGCCTGGAAGGCTGCCCGTGAGCAGCCAGGGCAGGTTCCCCAAGGCTGCAGCCTGAGCTCATCTCTTGGTCAGGCCCCCTCCCGCACTCCTAGGATCCAGCTCAGCTTGGCTTGGCAGTGGCAGGGTGGCTGGTGCAGCTCTCGGCCTTCGCTTCTACTCATCCTTCCTGCGCTCAGCAGGCTCTTCCCTCCTCCAGGAAGCCTCCCCTGAAGTCCCACCGCCAGGCTGGGTCAGACAGCTCCTCCTGGCTGCCCTGCCACAGCCCTGTCCTGAGATGTTACTGTACAGGAAGGTTTTTCTCCCTCTCTGGACTCTGAGCCCTGGGAGGACTGGGCTGGGGCTGGTACCATCTCTGCCATGTCCCCAGCATCAGACAGAACAGGGCTGAGCCAACGTGCTCAGTGAGTTTAATTGCTGGAGATCAGTGGGTGGGTCTTGTCAGAGGTGGGACACTTTCTTAGCATGCATGAGGACTTGGGTTCCATCCTCACCACCCCACCCCCTAAAACTGGGTGGCCAGGGAGTCTATGACTATTCCAGGACCATGCCTTTCCCTCCCTACTATTCCACTAGAGGTCAGGTGGTGGACGGTGGCAGGGGCATCGGGGCCTCTCATGGAGTGGGGGTGCTGGTGTAGCTAGAACCACTGGGGCCTGAGCAGGAGGAAGCATGCTCTGGGACAGGCTGGCTCCTGAGTTGGATGCTAGGATCTAGCAGGAATGGTGGTCAAGTGCAGGCCTGGGAGCCTGGGACAAAAAAGGTGAGATTGTAAAGGGTCAGGCCCTGTTGGAGAAGCCCCCAGTGTCCTGGCTGCTGGTCACCTGTGTGACCTCTGGGAAGGCCCTTTCCCTCCCTGGCCAGGCCAGGTCAAGGCTGCTTCTCCAGGTCCATGGACAGGCTGAGTGGGTGTGGTGGAGTTTGCTGTTTGCAACCATGTGAGCATGTTGCCCTTGGGAATAGGCCAGAACCTTCCTCAGTGCATCAAAGGGGTCAAGGAGGGATGGGAAGGGCAGCTCAGTGGTAAAGCACATGCTTAGCATGCAGGAGGCCCTGTGTTCAACCCCCAGCATGTGAGAAAACAGGGTGCAGGGGCCTCGCCAAGGAGTCGAATGAGCGCACTCTTGGACCATGGCTTTCAGGCTCTGTTCTCCCCACTGCACTCGCTCTAGAGCCCTGCTGCCTCCCCAGTTTCCTGTTTTCATGAGCTCCTCTCCTGCCTTAGGGATTTCTGAGAGCACCTGCTGAGGAAGGCACTGAAGAAGCTACTTCGTGCCAGAGCATGAGTGAAGAGGCTCAGAGAGGAGGCAAAGGAGAGTCGTCTTCAGAGCAGAGAGGGGGACAGGTAGGGACTCCATCTCCATGGGCAAGGATGGCTCCTGACCCAGAAATGTCGTGGAAAGAGGGAAACAGTGGCTCTAGGGAGAGCTGAGGGCAAGCAGTCTCCTTAGGGAGGCCATCCTGAGACCCAGGGTGTGTGTGCCAGCAGAACCTTCAACTCAGGTCCATTTTGGTTCAAACTGTTTTCCATTCGGCCTAGCCTCTGTGCAAGTTACTTAACCTCTCTGGAATCGTCTCCTGTCTACAAAGTGAACATGAACATGCTTACCAGGGCAGCAGGCCGGTGGGCATTAAGGAGAGCCTGGCTCAAAGTAAGTGGTGAGCATTGAGAGCCACCCAGTGTTGCCAACCTTCTGGACGTAGAGGAACACTCTCCAGCCTTGTCTCAAGGCCTGGCATCTACTTCAGGCCAGCAGGCGCCTGGTGCCCTGATCCTGCTCTGCCCCGTGCCTCTGCCCACTGCTTACTGTGGCCTCTGCTTCCTTCCATTCCTTGGGGTGAGGGTGGGAGGGGGCACCCCAGGCCAGCACACAGTAGGTACACCAAGTCTTAAGTCTTAGTGGAAACAGAAAAAGGTGGGGCTGTGAAGGGCAGCACCTGGGCGGGGCCAAGGGGACCAAGGTAGGTCTCAGCTCAGGGGCAGGCTGCAGGGGGCAGTGTTCAACAGGGCGGATGCCGGCAGCGTGCGGGGTGCCTGAGACTGCAGCCACCACAGGGGCTGGCTGTGGGAGGGGCGGGGCCTCACCTTTGATGATGGATTTCATGTCACACTTCACGGAGTCGATATTGTGTAATGCGATCAGGAGCTCTCCAGGGTTCAGGGGGGACAAGGCAGAGTTCCCTTCGCCTGCAGCAAGTGGGAGGAGTAGGGGAGACAGTGTGCACGCCTAAGTGACGATGTGGCTCCATGTTCCCCAGACTGGGGGGGGCACTGAATGAAGACGAGGTACCCTCTGCTCCACAGGGATGGGGGGACAGCACTAGAGCCGGGAAGATTGGATGAAGCCAATACAGACTCTGCCCTGCTGCTCTCCCCCACCCTGGGCTCCCGCCCTCCTTAAACCCTTAGTGTGGCAGGGCTGGTTCCTGCCCCCGACTGGGCACTGCACCCCTGAAGGCCGTAGCCATGTGTGATGCTCATGGACACCTGCAGGACAGGACAGGACAGGGCCAGGCATGGACTCAACCCTAAGTGGCCAGAGGGGAGGGACGGTGGCAGTGTGTGAGTGGGGAGGTGGGCTGCCTGGACATCCCAGGCCCTCCTGGATGTGAAAGCAGCAGGTGCTACTGCGTGGGCCACACTCTCTGGCCATGGGGGTGAGAGCAAAGAACCCACTGCACATTACTTGGTAGTTTTTCTCTCTTGAAAGCTTTACTTTTCTTTTTTAGAGTGCCAGACAAAAATGCCTCTGGCCCAAAGCTTGAGGGATTCAGGTAAGATCTGAGGAGGGACTAATTCTTTGGCCTTGGTCTCTGCCCGCTGAGACCAAGGCAGACGGAACCACAGGTAAGTGTCCTCTCTGAAGGCCTCTCCAGGAACCCTTCCTGCCCCTTTCCTGCCCACCTGAGGGGTCTCCTGGGGGAGGGAGGCAGTGAGGAGCCATCACCTACCGTGCTGGGTGCCCAGCAAGCGGTTGAAGACCTCCTTCACCACGATAGGGTTGAGTTTGATGAGCTTAGGCAGGGCCTGGATCACCTCTTTCTACAGGGGAGGTAGGTGGGCGGTGTTGGCGGATGTTCCCCACCACCTTCCCCGACAGGGCACCCTCTTCTCACCACTCAGGCTGCTGGCACCCCCTGCAAGTGCACAATGGAGCGTACCTTCCCCCTGCAGATGAGGCTCACCCAAGGTCCATGCCCACTAGGGTGAGTCCCAATGGGTGGAGCACCTGAGAGGAGGTGCTTCCCAGCCATGGGGGGCACCAGAGTGCTGCAGTCACGTGCAGCCTCAGGACAGCTGTATACCCACGAGGTGTCACTAGTCCTCGCTCTCAGGTGAGGACAAGTGCCAAGAGGGGAAGTGACCTGCTGGAGATCACTTGGGGCAGGCCTGACAGTGTGCTCCTAACATTTCACATGGGACCCAGTTGTCAGTGGCTGCTGGGACTTCTGGCCACAGGCCAGACATGTTCCTGCTGTTCCTCACTTGCCTCTGCCTCTCCCTCCCCATCTCCCGGACCCTGTTGTGGGACAGCCAGGTGCCTGCTCCGTACCTTCTCCAGCCCATTGAGCACTGGGATAAGGAAGCGGACATCGGGCAGCCGCTTGTGGTAGAGGTCCCGGACCCGCTTCACCAGCTCTGGGGAGGGTGGCACTGCAGGGGGAACAAGCAGGAAGCAGAGTTGGGGTGGCGAGGACAGGTGAAGGTGAGCAGCAGAGGGTGGAGGCACAGGTGTGTGTGTGTGCGTACGGGACAGCTCAACCGGGTTGCGGCAGGGATCCAGGGCCCCTGGTGAGGGCATGCAATCAGTGCTACACTGCTCCAGAGGAACAGGGTCCAAGGAAGGGAGCGAGCCACAAGAGCTGCAGCCAGCAAGGAGATGTGGAGGCCAGGAGGGGAAAGCAAGGTCACAGAGGGGACCCAGGCACCTTTATCTGTGAGGCTGTGCAGACATCGAGTGACTAGCGTCTCTGCCCCCTTGGGGCAGTTCTCCACCAGTAGGAGCAGCTCTGGCGAATTCATGCCCATTCCTCGAATCTAGAAGCAGAGATCGGAAGGGCCCGACCAGGGTGAGGGCTCAGGGAGGTCAGGGGTCTCAAGTAAGGTAGCCGCAAGGAATGCTGGGAGTAGGAGTCCTGGAGGGGACATTTGGGGAAGGTGGCAGAAGTGGAAGTCACAAGTATCTTGGGTTCTCCCTAGGTTCAACTGGACTTACTCCAGCTCCTTCACCTCTGCTCCGCTGCCCCCTCCCCTACTGTCTCAAATCCAGCCTGTGCCTGAACTCCTCGCTCCTGACCACCCCTCCCATGACTGCTGTAACCCAGCTTGCCTAAATGCCCAGGGCTCAGCCAGTTCCAGAGACAAACACATGGATTAAGGGTCAGATTCCCCTCTGCTTGAAAACATTTATGGCCATACAGGAAACCTAGGTGCTTGCGTTCTGATGGGGTCTTCACTGAGGACTACAGCTGACTCCCTTGAAAATGGGATAAAACCCTGCTTCTTCCACCAAGTGTGTCGTCCCCATTTCACAGCCAAGCACACCATCAAGGCCTGTGAGGCAGGAATGCAGGATTACCACACTGTTCTTTCTTCCTGTTTCTGATAGAAATTTTCCAATTGAAAACTCTGGGGCAGACATGAGATATGAACGTGGTTTCAAATCCCGCTGTGGGCTGGGAGCAGGCACCGAGCTGCTTCTCATGTGGGCAGCCCAGTGGTTCCAGGGAGAAGGGCAGGGGGGACATTTTTATGTAATGACGACTAAAGACTCCCATTAGTGATGCAGGGAAAGCCAGCTCTTAAGTGGTGACAGTGGCACAGCAGTTGATGTGCACAAGTTCAGTCTCCTGCAGCTGCTTGGGAGACTGGGTCAGACCCCTGGCTTTCGCTGAGAGGGCCCAAGGTCATAGCGAGGAAGGCAGAGGCAGAAGAGGAAGCCAAGTCAGTTTAACTTCAGGCTCTTAACTGCTGGGCCATCCTGCTGCTTTCCGCAAACTCATGGGCAACATAAGGGCCACCCACAGGCTGCTGCTGAGCTGCAGAACCTGGTGGGCTCAGGGGCCTCACCGGCTGCTCAATGACCCTCAGCACCGTCCGCTTGATGTCAGCGATGGCCTCGGTGTACACGGCGGCCAGCTCATGGATCAGCTTGTGGTTCTGGGGCAGGAGGGCCAGGTAGAGGTACAAGCACTGCTTCACAGTCTCCTCGGTCCAAGGCGCCGCCACCTCTAGGAGGGCAAGGTCAGGCATCAGATGAGTCCACACTCGCCACCCAACCCCTGCCCCCAGTGTCTGTTCCTTCTCAAGGAGCAGGTGTGCAAGGAAGGGGGAGGCAGATCCTTGTTGGGAAGTGGGTGGGCCCAGGACCTCCTACCTCCAGCCTCCTCTGGTCATCAAGCCACACAGCAGCTAGAAGCATCTTTCTCAGTGCAATTTGACCCTATCACTCTCCCAGTCCTGCCAAGGCTACCCTGAGCCTCAGGATAAACCCCAGCTCCTTGCCTGGCACTACCTGCCAGGTGTGAAGGGGAGCACCAGTCCACCTGCAAGACTCATTCTGGCTGCTGCTTCTGCCACACACTCTGCAGGTCACTTAGTCCCTACAAGCCCTCACTTCTGGGTCTTTGCCGGCTCCTTGGGTCTCATATGCTATCCCAGGAAGGCTTCCCAGAACCCAGCCCTCCCTGTGTAGGGGTCTGTTTCCTGGGGGTGTGGGTTTTCCTGACTAATTCTGAGGACCCAGGGCTTTGCTAGGGACCTGGCCTGAGATGGCCCTTCCTTTCTGGAGTCAACACTTCTTAGCTCTCCTTGTCCTCAGGTCTCTCTGCCCCCTTCAGGCCAGGTCAAATACCCTCTTTATTCCACTTTCCCAGCCCTGCCTGTGTCCTGGTGTCTCCCCTAGGACAGGCAGGGCTCAACATGCATCTAAAGGACCTGCACCAAACCTGTGTCCTTGTCAGCTCCAAACAGCACAGATGGCGGGTTGGGGTGAACCAGGAGCTGCAGATAGTTGAGAGCAAACTTCTCCACGTATTCTCGCAGCTGTTCCTTCTCGTACATGCGCTTAATGAACAGCAGGGCCTGTGAACGCACCTGAGGGCAGAGGGGCGTGATAAAGGCATGGTGGGTAGGGGACAGCTGCTCTTCTCAGCAGCACAGGGTGAAAACAAACCCAGCCTGGGAAGTGGCCAGCACAGCACAGTGGTGACCTGGGCCCAAGGCCCACGCCAGCTCCAGAGGGCAGCTGTGCAGCCGCCTCACTCCTGCTTCCCCGCCTGGCTCACTGCTCCACGCAGAACCAAGCTTCCCTTGGTTCCTCAAAAGTGCCACTCCCTGCCAAGTCTCTGTGGCTCTGTGACTTGGCACATTAGGCTCCCCACTGCTTGGAAAGCCTGTGCCTGGCTCAGTCTGTTCCTCAGATACCATCTGCTGGGAGCCACGAGCAGTGGGCCAGGGAAAGGACAAGGGAGGTGAGCCCAGTGAAGGGACACCCATGCCCCCAGGCGAGGGTTCTGGCCACTGCACGCAACCCTGTCCCGTCTAGCACTCACTCACCTACTCAGTCCTGGTCTCAGCTCATGTCCACCTCTCCTGCCCACCCCCACCCAGGGCTCCCACAGTCGCTCTGCTCCAGGCACCCAGAACTCCACATCCCCACTGCCTGCATCACACTGGCTCCTCTACTTGTCATCTCCCAGGTTCCAGCCTTCAGGCCTTAGGAGGAGTTCAAGCTCACCAGCCAGGTGGCATGAAAGGGACAGCAGCACACACGCAGGCACGGGTGGCATCACTTACTTCTCTGCGGCTTTGTGCCACCAAAAACATGAATGAGACAAAACTTTCAAGGAAGCGGCTGGGCTGGCTGCTGGGCACAGGGGAAGGCCCACACACACAGCCAACTGAGGACAGCCCAGTGTGGGACAGGGATCACCTTGTCCTTCTCATGGGAGCTGAGGTCGAGGAGGACGTGCAGGTACTGGAACTGGCGGGACGGGCGCTTGAAGATCAGGTCTCGAAGGGTGGACATGCCCAGATAGGTGCGGCTCTGTGGCAGGAGGGAGGGGACCACAGCTCAGCCTCTTGCTGTGTGCCTTTGGAATCTGTCTCTTGTCTCCCCAAGATCCAGTCAAAAGATGGAGCCCTCATGCCAGCCCTGCCACCAGGTCTAGGCTCTGTTCCCTTCAGACTCTGGCAGGGCCCTGTCCCCACCCGGGCTGCGTGAGCAGAGACTTCCTGTACCATGGCAGCCTGCCTCACCTCGTCCTCGCAGTACTTGCGAATCACCTCCAGGGCACTCTCCGTGATGAGCGGCGCCTCCAGCACCACCTTGGTGAAGATCCTGCCAAGGGAGGCACAGGGCACGGTTGCAGAGGAGAGGCCACCTGCTTCCCGGTGGCCCAAAGCTGGTTCAGAGCTTTGGACGTGAACAGGTCAGTTCAAACGCTGCCGGGGGCTAGTCGGGCAGAGACTCTGAAACTCAGGTTCTGCCTTTTGTCGAATGGGGATTCCTAACTTCACTCCTTTAACACAATGGGAGGGAATGACGGGGTGTGCGTGGAGGACACCCTCCTCCCGCCTTATTGTAGAGTCCTAGGCGGAGAGGACAGCAGGTGCCAGTGCTCTGAGACTGGCATGTCAAGGGGTAGGGAGACACCAGGGTGGCTAAAGCTTGTGGGGAGAGGGGCAGAAAAGAGGCTGAAAAGGTCGGAGGGGAGGGGTAGGGCAGTGCAAGGACTCAGGCCAGCAGGCTAAGGAGGCTGGATTGCACCCCAGGGCAATGGAGACCATGGAAGGTTCTTAGAGGGGAAGTAAACAGACAGGACAGACGTTACAAAATGCCACCAGAGCTGCTGTGTGGAGGACAAATGGGTAAGCAGAGGCTGAGAATAGGGAGAAGGGCTATAGCACAAGCCTACAGGGTAGCAAGTTATTACCAGGGCAAGTGACAAAGCCCACACCCAAAGCCATGTCCTCATATGTTGGAGACAGGGAGGGAAGTGGGGAAACAGGTGGGCATGGGGGGACTGACTCGCGTGGTGGTGAAGAGGGAAAGGAAAGCAGGACACAGGAAGGGGTCAGGAGGACACAGGGTTGTTCCCTCACCCATCCTTCTGGTCTGGCTTCTCCTGCAGGCCGGAGAGCAGGCGGATGAGGCAGTCCTCATACCTGTCCAGGGTGCCCGAGGCACCAGCTGCAAGGTAGGCATTGTACTCCTGGTAGAGCCAGGCAAAGGCCAGGTCCAGGCGGGCCCGCACATCCTCCAGGATGAAGGACAGGACCTCGGCCTTCAGGCCTGAGTCAAACTGTGTCACCAGGCTGGCTAGGATCTTGATACGCACCTGGTGAGACAGTGGGCGAGTGTGAAATGTGGGGACAGGCCACGTGGGCACCCCACAATCAAGCCCTAAAACTCCTCCCCTGGGCCTGGGAACCCCAGTGCAGACGTGGCGTTAAGAGGGAAGGCAAGCTGAGGACTCCTGTGCCCAGAAGGGCCTCGTTTGTGTGGTGGGGCAGAGGAGGGAAAGGAACAAAACATCAGTCACCACCAGATGAAACTGAGCTCACACGAGAAGTACCTGGCACTTAAGTGCACAGAAAGATCCTGAAAGATGAAGGATGCTCCTAATTAGGGGCAGTCACCTCTGGGAAGGGGGCAGGGTACAGACTACTGTGTGCTGCTGGGGACAGAACCCAGGGTCTTGAGAAGCCACATCCCCAGCTGTGTCCATATGCTACTGACTAATTAAAAACTAACTTCAAAGAACAGGGAAAGTTGCTTGAATGAGGTTACCAGCAGTAGCAAAGGGCAGAATCAATTTAAAATGAGGTGTCTGACAATAAAACCACTCCTGAGAGCGTTAGCCATCCCAAAGAACCAGGAGCAACGGCCCAGCCCTCTTGTGGCCCGGGCCCAGGGCTGTTGGAAAGCGTGTGTAAGTCTGCATTTCTCCATCGCCACCCGTGTGAAGAGCTGTGTGTGTTTTAGGATGGAGGTGGGGCTGGTGGAACAGCTGGGAGGGCAGAGCTGGGGTCTGCAGCCAGGAGGCTGGACCCTGGGTAGGTTCCTCGCTGGGATGTGCGACAGGCCCTTAGGAGGAGGGCTGGAAGGGGCTGGCAGACAGGACACACCTGGGCTGCTCCGCTGCAGGCCACAGCCTTCTCAGCCCGCAGGATGCGCTTCACGGCACCCAGCTTCATGGCCTCAACCTGGGCATCTGTCAGGGGCTTCAGCACGTCACTCAAGCGGAAGATCTTCTTGCGCCCACCAGCACCTGCCAGCCTGTGCAGGGGAGGAGGGACAGAGACTCTCTGACTCAGGGCACATTTTCTGTAGTTCAGGCCCATCTGTTGACTCTGCCTGCCTCGGGGATGAGGCAGGCCACACAGGTGGCCTGTGTCTCAACTCCCCATGACTGGCTGGGGTAAGGACCTAGGAAGAAGATGCTGCTGTTTCTGCTTACGGAAGGTGCCTGTGAGGAGGTCATATGTGAGAGGGGACCTGGACGGAGGTGGCACAAGACACACCAAGACCTGGGGTTGGCTTTCCAGTAAGTACAGAAGCCTTGAAAGGAACCTGCTGCAGGTGTGACGCCAGGAGTGGGTGGGGATGGGAGCAGAAAGCCTAGCGGGGTGGGAGGTCACCCAGTTGTGCGCAAGCCCCTGTGCTGGATTTTGTGGTCTGCATGTGACATGAGACCCTTGCTACACGAGGATCAAGTGCTTTTGAGCACGGCTGCCTTCACCCCAACTTGTCTACTTCGTCTGCCTATCACCAACTAACGACATTCTCCCTTGATCCTTATGCGAAAGATACTGCTCTACCATATTTAGAAATAAGGTGCATGTTTATAGAAAACGCAAAGGCTTAATGGTCAGGGCACCAACTGGAGTCAAAGGAGCTGACTGCCTCACACTCAGGCATACGCGTGAGCTAAAACCAGGCCCCAGCGCAGGGTTCCCGCACTACCCTAGTTCCTGGACAAGGACTCACCGTGGCTGTGTGACAGGGATGATGGGCTCTGGCCTTCTCTTGGCCTGGGGCACCTCCTCCTCCAGTGGGGACATGGAGCTCAGAGAGCCCACCACAGAGATGGCTTGGCCCTGGGCTGACAGGCGCCTCTTGATCAGGACACTCTCTGGCTTCACCACCTTCTCCTCCTTGGGCTCCTCCTTACACTGTTTGGTCTGCTCCACACCTGAGGGGGCAGCAAGTAGGCCACAGTGGATCCTGGCTGGAACCTGCACAACACCCCCTGGAGCCAGGGCTCTTCCCGTCCTGCAGCATCACCAGAGGCTGACCCAGAAGCACCGTGTGCTGCTGGCAGCGTATTGTGTGGTATGGCCACCTCAGGAATGATGAGCGGTTAACAGCACTGAAGACGCCCTAACCTGGGACCCCAAGCTCCACGAGGACCGAAGGCACATGTGCCTGCGTCACAGACTGCACACACGCGTGCAGACAGCTTCATTCACGATGGGCAAAATCTGGAATAAGCTGCAGGCCCAGAACCAACAGTGTGCGGAAACAGCTGCGTGTTCACAAACAGCACTACCGAGCAGTAAAAATAAGCCACTGCTGACAACAGCAAGGGTCAGTCTCTAAAGCTTATGGCGAGCAAAAGCCAGGCTCTCCGATTCTGTGCACATGAAATTCAAGAAGAGGCAAAACTAAGGAGGCGGGCATCAGCACAGTGGCTATCTCTGGAGGTGAGCTGCCCTGAGTGGTGACTGGAATGGATTCAAAGAACCTTCTAGAATGATGGAAATGGCCACCTTGATGCAGATGGTGGTCACGCTGGTGTCCCTACTATTAAGACACACTTCAGAATTGAGATGATTAAGGTAGGCAAAGCTCTGAGGCTCAGAGGTCACACAGCTATTAAGTGAATGATGTCACCTTGGTTCCTTGCCACCTCAAACGCAGGTCTGCTGGATTTCAAAGCCCAGAACCTGAAAATACTGAGTACTCTATGTAGGGGGTCTGACAATTTGCACACTCGATGGCATGTCACCTTCATCTGCACCACCACGAGGAGAGGCTCAGTGCCAAGCTCTGGCCTGGGCCAGTCCCATGTGACACTCACCTGGACCCAGTCCTGCAGCCGTCATCTGTGTGGCCATGAGCCGAGCCAGGTGCTTGATCTGGGCTTCGGTGCCTGCTGACTCCACAGGAGTGTAGATGGCTTGGAAGGAGGCAGGCATGGTCTCAGGCAAGTACACCATGCTGATGAGGACCTGCGGAGTGCCCGGGGGAACTTTCCTTAACCATTAACCCCACAGGTACTTGTCCCATGCCCAGGCCGTGCTAGGAACTGCAGGGCCTGAGAAGAACCTGTGCCTGCTCTAGAGGAGCTCAGTCCCCCCACACAGGTGACCATTCAGTCACCAGCCCCTAGCTCTCCCCGTGGCAGACCATCCCACTGAAGGAGAGAGGGGGCCTATTGAGTGGTGGTGACAAGTGACCTTCTAAAGGGTGAGGGTGACAAAAATGTTCTACCAAGGGTGCGAGGGCCTGCGGAGCCACCCTCTCCTGGGACTGGTGCCATCTGGAGGAGGTGGCCAGTGTGGTGTGGAGGCAGGGGAAGGTCAGGGAGCTCCTCCCTCCGTCCCGGGTGAAACAGCTATCATTCTCACCAGATTGGCCACGTTGTCAGGTGTCAGCAGAGGCTGCAGGAATTCAGCTGTGATGTCTGTGTCTGACTGGCCTGAGATCTGGGCTGAGGCCTTTGAGGTGCCTGAGGGGCCAGGCTCCAAGTCCTTGTCCTCATCGTCTTCCCCTAGGTTGGGCTCTGGGATAGGAGAGAAAAAGATGCTGGCTCTGGAGAGAGCAGCAGCCTCCTCCTGGCATGGAGCCCAGGTGGCCCTGCTTCCACCAGCATCAGCAACAGCAGCACTCGGAGGGTGAGGACAGAGGTGGCAGCCCCCCTCCAACATACAGCCCTGGGCAACAACCTGCCTCTTTGTGGGCTTCAGTTCTCCTCACCTGGGAAATGGGAATAAACCAAACCCTTCTAGCTGATCTCACTCAGCTCTAAGAAGACAATATTGCTTACTATGCATTCTGCAGTGCTAGGGATGGAACCCAGGGCCTTATGCACACTAGGCGAGCACTCGACCACTGAGCTGCACCCCAGTCGCAAAAGACAGTTTAACAAAAGCGTCAATTTCACAGAGCTTTATCATTTACAAACCTCCATCTTTGAAACAGTATTCAACTTTACTAAGAATGAGGACAATATATAAAACAAACCCCCCACAACCTACTAAGATGGCACATAGCATTTTTTGCCTGAATGATTGACCAAAAAAAAAAAAAGTTAGTAGTAAGAGTTGGAGATATAGAGTGTGAAAATGTAAACACATGGCCTTAGGGAGAAGCAGTCTGACAGCAGATCAAAATTTAAAATGTGCATGCCTCGGGGCTGGGGCAGCGGCTCCCCGGTTAGAGCGCTTGCCTACCATGCATGAAGACCCGAGTTCGAAAGCCAGCACCACATACACAACTAAGTGTTGGAGAAACAAAGGCCACATGAAAAATAAATTAAATCGATTCTTTCTCTCTCTTAAAAAAAAAAAAAAAAAAAAAGAAAGTGCATGCCTTGACACTTCAGTGGCATCTGCAGGGTTCTCTGCCCTAAACCCTCGTGCCCAGGCAGACCGTCCAGCAGTCCCTGCAGCACTGAAGGCACAGAGGAACGGCGCCGCACCTGTCCGCAGCAAGACGGCTGAAACGGCAACGGTCGTGGCCCAAAGGAAAGAAACCAACAATGTGAACCGCAGAGAAAAAGTTTTATGCTACAATGATGTTCCTTGAATTTATATATGTGAAGAAGGGAGTGTTCAACAAGGTGAGCTTTTAAGTAACTTATGGCAAAAAATGCCGAAATGTTATTCAGTTGTATTAAAAAGTCTGTAAGAGGAATAACAAAGATCTGTGGCCCTGCATTATGCAAGGGCGTGTATGATTCATCATAGAGGGTCAGACAACACAGTGGAAAAATGAGCAAAGACTATGACGGGCACCTGCAGAAACCCTAACAGCCAATCAACATAGAAAGATGCAGCACAGGCCAGAATGTACATCTAAACCAAGGGCACCATTCGTACCCAGTGGGCTTGCAGAATGCCCAAGGCCGGTCAACAGGCAGGTAAAGGACACTCCTGTCCTGGTGGGACTGCGCACGCAGCAGGGGCTGGAGTGCAGGCTGGCACTGGCTGCTCAGTTTCAAGCCCACCCAGGAGCAGCAGGTGCATCCAGGGCTGATTTTGATTTCTAAACTCTTCCCTCCTTAAAAGAAACCAGGATTCAATGGAACGACTGTTGGCGGTGCTAGGACAAGGAAAATACAAGATACCCTAGAACATCTTGTGATGCTAGAAAGGAAGAGATGCTCAAAAAAGAGTTACTGGACACGTGAAAAGCAAACAGAAGCCAGAGCGACACAACAAGTAACGATGGTAACAACGATAACCTAGGAGAGCAGAATCATGAGTCCCTACTGATGGTAACAAGCTGTGGAGATGGAGGGAATCTTCCTTACAGAATGCCCACTAGCACATGGTGAAGGAGGATCTTTAGAAAAAGCCATCACTCCTGAGGTTTCAGGCTGGAGTGGTGGCTCGGTGGTTGGAGCACTTGCCTGGCATGTGCAAGGACCTGGGTTCAAACCCCAGCACCACGTACACAACTAAGTGTCAGAAAAACAAAGGCCACTGCTCCAAACCCTCTCTCTCTCCCTCCTTTTTTTAAAGAAAGAGGGACAGCGAGAGCGAGAGAGAGAGAGAGAGAGAGACGGAGAAAATCAATTTTATTTATTTTTCCATCTGGCCTTCCTTTCTATGACATTTAGTTGTGTATGTGGTGCTGGGGTTTAAATGGGTCCTTGCGCATGCCAGCCAAGCACTTTAACAGCTGAACCACCATTCCAGCCCCTCTCTCTCTCTTAAAAACAAACAACAACAAAAAAAAAACCCTGCTTTTCTTGAGAATCGATTTTATTTTTTAATCTGGTTTTTGTTTTTCCAACAGTCATATATGTGGTACTAGGGATCGAATGTGGGTCCTTGTGCATGTCAGGCAAGCATTCTTACTGCTGAGCTACCACTTCAGTCCCTGAAGGAAGATTTTCTTTTTAAGACAGAGAGAGAGAATCAATTTTAATTATTTTTTCTTTGTTTGCTTTTTTGTTTCTCTGATACTTAGTTATATATACATGGTGCTGCAGTTTGAACCTGGGTCCTTGCGCATGCCAGGCAAGCACTCTACCACTGAACAACTTACAAAAAGGAAGAACTTTTAGTAAGTGATGTAGCCATAACAGATTCAGGCAAGTGTCAATGAATATACACACTACTGGGCCAAAGTTTGAAGAAGGGCAGGTATTTACAGTTTTAAGTATCCCACCCCAGGTTATTATTTACAAAGGGGAAAATGGTATTCTTTTCTTTTCTTTATTGCAGTGCTAGGGATTGAACTTGGGCTTCACATGCTAAGTAAGCACTCTACAGTAAAAGTTACCCAGGCTGGTCTTGAACTTGCCATCCTCTTGCCTCCCAAGCCACTGGGATTACAGGTGTGCACCGCCTGGAGAACAGTGTATTACACTAGAAAGCTGGTGGGAACCACCAGACCAAGTGAGCAAAGTTAACATCAAGAGTAATGGGACAAACTGCCGTCACGTGCCTCCGGGTCCCATGTACTGAGGAGGCCGGGGCAGCGATTCCCTAGTATTCCTAACAATGGTGCATAATCTGAATCCATCCACGAGGCAAAAGCATAGGGACTCAGATGAAAGGACATTCTGTCAAAACACCGTCCTAGATTCTTCACAAAGTCAATGTCACGAACGCAAAGGAGATTAAAAAGGACATGCCACCGAAGGAGATGTGTGCAATGCCCTGTGAGGAGCACACAGGGATTTTCAATACTGTTTCTGAAATTTGTCTGTAAGCTCAAACGTATTTCAAAACAAGAAGTTTAAAGAAATAGAAAATTAAAATTGACAAGCCCAAAGTAACTTTAAAAGCACAAACTCTATCCCCAGCAATCCCACCCCTGGGAATCTGTCCTGTGGTTAGAATCTGCACAAGACTGTTACACTATGCTACAGCAGCTGTCACAAACGAAGTGTGCAACAGCAATGTGAAAGTGCCTATGGGAACCATAGACTATTTGGCCACCATTAAAAAGGATATGGATACAGAAAAAGAACCAAGCTAGAAACCAAACAACAATCCAAGCACAGAACTTGCTGAGCATGCTTAACCATGGAAAAATGTAGCAAGATTCACAGCTCACTTTTCCCTAAATCCCTTTTTAAAAAAAAAAAACATGAAAAGAATCACATATGTTCTAATTTTTTAAAAAATTTGGTGTTAAGGAAGGTTGCCATAGTTGATACTATTCATAAATAACATAGCCATTAAAAATTACTTCAGGGGGGCTGGAGTGGTGGCTCAGTGCTTACGGCCTTTCCTGGCATGAGCAAGTATGTGCATTCAAACCCCAGCACCACGCACACAACGAAGTCTCGGAGCAGAAGGCACATGAAAAACTAAATAAAACTGACTCTTTCTCTCACACATCTTTCTCTCTTTAAAATAAATAAATAAATAAAAATTACTTCAGGGGCTGGAGTGGTGACAGGGGTTACAGCACTTGCCTGGCACGCACAAGGACGCAAGTTCAAACCCCAGCACCATGTACACAATGAAGCGTCACAGCAACGAAAGCCACGTGAAAACCTAAATAAAAGAGTCTTTCTTTCTGTCTCTCTCCCATCGTCCCTCTCTTTAAAAAAAAAAAAAAAAAAAAAATTTTTTTTTCAAAAACAGCCAGGTGTGGGGGCTGGAGCAGTGGCTCGGTGGTTACGGCCCTTGCCCAGCATGCAGCGATACACGGGTTCAAACCCCAGCACCCACATACACAACTAAGTGTCAGAACAATGAAAGCCACGTGAAAAACTCAATAAAAATAATTTCTCTCTCTCTCTCTCTGACCTTCTCTTTAAAAAAAAAAATTGCCAGGTGCAGTGGCACATGCCTGTGATCCCAGCAGCCTGGGAGGCTGAGGCAGGAGGATTGCAAGTTTGAGGCCAGCCTCAGCAACTTAGCAAGGCCTTAAGCAAACAACTGAGACCCTGTCTCAAAATAAAAAATAAAATGGACTGGGGATGTAGCTCCATTGTTAAGCACATCTGGGTTCAACCCCTGGTACAAAACAAAAAAGGGCTGTGGATGAAGCTCAGGGGCACAGTGATTGCCTAGCATGCACGAGGCCTGAGGTTCAATACCCAGTGGTACATGCACATGTGTGCGTGCGCGCACACACACCCCTTCAAAAACAACTAGGTGCAGTGGTGCATGACTAAAATTCCAGTGACTGGAGAGGCTAAGGAAGGAGGACCATAAAGTTCAAGGCCAGCCTGGGCAACTTTGCAAGACTGTATCAAAAGAAAACAATAAAAAGAGCTGATGTAGCTCAGATATAGAACACTCCCGGGTTCAATCCCTAGTACCACAAAAATCCCAACAGCAACAAAATCTTCCAAATGAAAATGCATTTACACATAAACAAAAACGGCGCTCTATACATATAAAGCAAAGCCTTCTGGGAGAAAACCTAAGTGCTCGTATTTGGGGAGTGGTTACATTTAGGGAGAGAGATGGACACGACTTTCATTTATTCTTTTCGTTAAATTTGTAATTATCAAAAGTACTTTATGGGGGCTGGAGCAGTGGCTCAGCGGTTACGGCGCTTGCCTGGCAAGCACGAGGACCTGGGTTCGAACCCCAGCACCACTTACATAACTAAGTGTTGGAGCAATGAAGGCCACGTGAAAAACTCAATAAAGTTGTTTCTCTCTTTCTCTCACTATTCCTCTCTCTTTAAAAATAAATAAATAAATAAATAAAAGTACTTTATGCATTAACAATTACATTTCAGGGGCTGGAGCAGCAGCTCAGTAGTAGAGCACTTGCCTAGCAGGCACAAGGACCCCAGCCCCACATACACAACTAAGTGTTGGAAAAACAAAAACCAGATGAAAAAATAGATTACACGTACAGATTAATATCTTTTAAGCCCCCTGATGCCAGGCCCCAGCCTCAGCTCACCTAACTTCATCTTCTTGAGTGTGGAATCTGAGTCATCTCGGGGCCGCTTGCGGGCATCCTTGCTGCTGGGCATGTTGCGGGCAATCTCGGCCTGAGGCGTGCCCAGGTCCACCAGGAGGGTGGTGATCTGGGCCTGGAACTCCAAGGAGGCTGGGTGCTTGAGCACACTCAACAGGTGCAGCTTGAGGTTCTTGCGTACGCTGCTCACCTGCGATTTGGCCAGTGTTGGAGGAAGGTTGGCTGTGAGGAAAAAGACAACAGCTTGGTGCTATGGACAGAGCTCCAGGAGTCCTGCTCGTCAAGTCCCAGCCCTGCACTTGGCCAGTGGTCCTGCAGGCTTCTTTAGAAAAGTGCCTGTGCCCCGAGCTCTAGCATGTGGCTTTCTCTCTTACAAGGTGATGTGTAAAAATCTGTGCCAGTTTCTAAAACAGAAAAACTCAACCTCTACTTTATTAAACATAAAATCTCAGACCCCTCCATATCTGGTCTTGATTCCAAATCCGTCTCCCCTGTGTGGGGCTATAATTGCCACCTTCACCTCCACAAATCCCCCTTCCAATGTCTCCTGATCACCTTGATGAGCCAGTCTCTCCTGCTCCAGCACGAAAGAGGATGCCTGCAATTTTGCCTGCCCAGTGTCCACTGTCCCTTCCTCAGCCAACAACACTCCCATTCCTCTTTGAGGGGACCACCCTGACTCCATCCTCCATCCAAATGCAAGTGACACCTGGTGCCGGTGAGAACACTTCAGTCTCCTGGCCACTGTGATTGGCCCAGAGACCGGCTTGTAATTTCTGTTCAGCCAATCAGAAACAATGAGCATCAATCCTTGGACTTTGGCTGGAATGATGGGGAAGGGGACAATCTCTTTCCCCTGGGGTTGCTAAGTGGTTGGAATGGAAGCCTGGCACTACAGGGCACCATCTTTGCTACCTCAAGAGAAGGAAGTCAAGGTGGAGAAGATAAGAGCCAAAAGATGGAGAGAGACAGATCCCTCATCTGCATACTCACAACTTAACTCCAGACCTGCAGAGAAAACATTCTCAGTCTTTATGGACCCATTAACAAACATTTTGCTGATTCTGGAGCATCTAGGCTCCCTTTTGGAGGCCAGAGGGAAAGGCCAGTTAGAAAGCATTTCACAGGGGCTGGAGCAGTGGCTTGGCGGTTACAGCGCTTGCCCAGCATGCGCAAGTACATGAGTTCAAACCCCAGCACCATGTACACAATGAAGTCTCAGAGCAACAAAAGGCACATGAAAAACTAAAGAAAAGTTGTTTAAAAAAAAGAAAGCATTTCACAGAGCTCCGTCATTTCACTTGCGTGCATTTCAATATTAACGCCAGTTTGGCTTTCTTTTTTATAAACTAGCATTGCTGGGGATCAAGTCTGGGGCTTGGCAAATGATCTACTACTAAGTTATATCCCTAGTCCTAAAGGCCAGTTTGGAACCAGTTTCTGCTACATGCTAAAGAGTCCTAGCTAATAGAGAACCCTCCCATGCACCCACAGTGGGCTAGGGTGATGACTAGCACTCACGGGGGCACGAGCCAGCTCACACTTCGTTAGGAAAGGGCAGCAGGTCAGTGGAGAGGGAGAGCGCAGGAGCTCAACTTACCGTGCAGGGTCTCATAGGCCTGGATCACCTCAGACATGAACATGGGTCTCTGGCGGGCAATATTGGCAAGGGAGCCCAGCGCTGTGGTCAGGTTGATGGAGGAGATGGCGGGATGCACCATGAACTTGAGCAGCTGCTCCAAGGCTGCCTTGCCCTCTTCCCAAAGCACATCTGAGGGAAAGGAGAAACCCGTTAGCAGGGTCCTTTCTCCCAGCTCTTTGGAGAGAGAACATTTTGGGGCTTAAAGGAGGGCTGAGTCCTGACACTCAGATGCCTGAATGGCTGAGAAAGAAAATTTAGCAACCTATTTTTTATTTTATAATTTTGAGATAGGGTCCTGCTAAATTGCCCAGGCTGGCCTCAAACTTGTGATCCTCCTGAGTACCTGCTACAGGTGTGCACCACCATGACTGATTTTTTGTTTTTTTGCGTTTTTTTTTTTTTTTTTTTTTTTTAAGAGAGAGGGACAGTGAGAGAGAGAAAGAGAATCAATTTTATTTAGTTTTTTTCATGTGGCTTTTATTGCTCTGATACTTTGTTGTGTGTGTGGTGCTGGGTTTTGAACCTGGGTCTTTGTGCATACCAGGCAAGCGCTGTAACCCCTAAGCAACCCTTCCAGCCCTATAAGACTGTTAATAAGTATAAAAATTAAGTTTTGAGAACTTTTTTTAATTGGTGTATTATAGTTGTACATAATGATGGGATATGTTGTCATGTATTCCTAGATGCACACAATACAGCAATACAATTTGGCCAATATCCCCATACTCCCGCACCCTTCTTCCTCTCTCCTCCCGTCCCCCGATCCCTTGCCTCTCTTTCTGGGTCCTATATTTTTCCTAGAATACCCAAGTACAGTGACATAATTCTTATACCTACGAAGAACGTGTTTTATACATGTCTATAGTATATACAGTGACATAAATGCTGGGGTGTACTTTGCTTTAACTCAGTTCCAACATTTCCCCTTCTCCCTTCTTATCATCCCAAGTTTTGAGAACTTTAAAAGCATGGAATTGACTAGACATAATTTTAAATATCCATCCATAGGAAACTGACTATAAGAACTACATTGTCGGGCTGCAGCGGTAGCTCAGTGGTATTGCACTTACCCGGCATGTGTGAGGACCCAGGTTCAAACCCCAGCACCACACACACAACTAAGAGTTGGAGCAACGAAAACCAAATGAAAAACTAAATAAAACTGATCCTGTCTTTCTGTCTCTCGCTATTCCTCTTTGGAAAAAAAAAAAACCAAAAAAACAAAAACTACATTTGTCAAATTTTGAATATGCACAAATACACGTGACACAGAGCTCAAAAGTCTATTGTAGGGGCTGGAGCGGTGGCTCGTGGTTTCGGTGCTTGCCTGGTAAGCACAAGGACCTGGGTTCAAACCCCAGCACGATGGACACAACTAAGTGTTGGAGCAACTACAGCCATGTGAAAAACTAAATAAAGGTGTTTCTCTCTTTCTCTGTCTCTCTCACTGTCCCTCTCTCTTTATTAAAAAAAAAAAAAAAAAAAGTCTATAGTAGGGGCTGGAGCTGAGGCTTGGCAGTTCCTAGTCAACTCCATATTTCGGATATTGCTTGCATTCCTAACTTGTGATCTCTGCTGAATTTTGCAAGTTGGAAGGAAGGCACATCTCAGGGAATCTTGGTTGCCCTGGGAGATGTCTCAGTGCTATTGACCTGTGATTGATGTTAGGGTTTAGTTGTACTTTGCAACAATAAACAAATAACTTGAGTCTACTTCCATCACCTTTTGGTACATCCACCTCAGAAAGGCAATTTTACTATTAACAGTGCTTGCCCAGCATGCGCAAATACACGGGTTCAAACCCCAGCACCCACATACACAACTAAGCCATGAGAAAAACTCAATACTGATTCTGTCTCTCTCTCAGTCTTCTCTTAAAAAAAAAAAAAAAAAAAAAAAAAAGTCCACATAGCACCACTGTCCTTAATTCAGTCGCTCAGAACTGAAAATGCCTGACAGTCTGGCAGGTGGACACACTGAAGTCTGTATCATCTGAAACAGTGAATGAAGTGTAGTGCAAATGTCGGTCCCCGGAGACTTGCTCAACAGGACCCGATGCCACACCCGAACATGGTGCTGGCAGGGAAGGACAGCACTCACACTATTTAGTCAAGGAACTATCAAATGGCACCTAGGAACAGCTCACGATGCCAGTCACACTAACTCACCGAACGCTCATAACTACGCCCTAAGGTGGATGCGTAATAATGGTCGCCAGGTCAGCAACAAGGAAACAGACATGGAGAAAGAGAGAAAAGTCCTTTGCCTGCTGGTAGAGCTGGGATTCAAACACAAGCCACGACACTAATGTCTTCCAGCTGAAAACATGAAGCATGGTCTTGCTTTTGCAAACAAGAAAGCTAACAAGTGCACATGCACCATGGTCCAGAAGAAACCGTGCTCTTTCCAGTGTCACCTCAGGGAGGGAGACCAGTCCTCTACGCCTCTCTGTCCACATGGCTGTCACTCAACGAGTACATATGTGCTGCTTTTATCATGTGCAACTACCTAGCATCTGTCAGTCCGCATTCTCGCGAACCTCGCTACAAGCCTGAACAGAAAGGAAAATGAGGTTGAGAGAGGAGTAACTTGCTCGAGTTCATGTGAGCCAGGAACTGAACCTAGTCACGGGGCTCTTAACCACCACACATATTGTCCTCAGCAATCAGAAGTGCGGGCACAGGGGAGGGAAGGAGCCAGCGCAGGGTGGACCATGGCAGCAGTGCTGGGCAACACTCACTGTACTGGATGTAGGGGTGGTCTCGAGGGATGCGGTCCAAGCTGATGTCATGCTCCTGGCGTCGGGGTACCTCTGAGTCAGCCATGCGGGGTGACAGGGTGACAATGAGGCCCTCCACAAACTTGATGGCGTGGGTACGTATGCCATCATTGTCAGAGTCCAACAGTAAGATGATGTCCCCAGCCATGGCAGACACCATGTCCCAGCAGGCTTCTTGGAGATCACTGATGACCCGTGACTTCACCATCCACTGCCAGAGGGCCAGGGAGGGATGGGAGAAAAAGACAAAGAAAGGCGGACAACACATCAATCACCACCACTCTCACTACTGCCAAGAGACCTGTACATGATGAAATCATCCATTTAAATCACAGAGCTCTGACTGTCGCCCCCTCAGTGTTATGTGATGTTGAAGACAGGACCCCTGTGGTCATTAAGACAGTTCTGGCCCTGACACGAGTCACGGTGACAACCTAGGGAAGCCTCAAGTTCTCAGAAAGAAAAAGCTGACGATGCTGACCTCACAGGGTGGTGATTTAAAGGCTTCACTGATTCCACTGACACCAATGACGTCACACTACAGGCGTCCTCTTCAGATCCCAGTCCCCAATCGATATATAAGACCCTAATCAGGCCTGTCTCCCTGGTTTAATCAGGGCTGAGTATCAGGAAGGCAGAACCTGGAGTACCTTGGTCACTGCTGTGTCCCCACATTACTTAGCACAGGGGAGGTGCCTGGGGAATGCTTGTTGAATGAATAAACAGATCAACGGAAACAAGGATGGGTTAACGGCCATTTCCTGACCTAGGAGACAACATCAGACTCCCCTGTTGTCTGGTCCCATACACCAACAGCACATGTGAATGGGGTCTGGGGCTGGAATCGTGGCTCAGCAGTTGCAGCTCTTCCCTGTCATGTGTGAGGACACAGGTTCAAACCCCAGCACCATATGCACAGTGAGTTCTTGGAACAACAAAAGCCATGTGAAAAAATAAATGAAATTCTCTTTAAAAAAGAAAAAGAAAAAAAGAATTGGGTCTGACCCCCGTTTGAACTCCAACAGATCAGTCTGTAAATGAGGCCCAGGTGTGGAGGGTGGGCTTACCTGCAGGGCCACCTTGTAGAGCTGGGTCATGGTGAGGATGGCCTTCTTCACCACATTCACATTCTCATCCCTCAAGAGCATGTTGAGGTTTGCAATCAGCTTCAGCAGTAACTCAATGTCTCGTTTGCTGGGGAACGGAGGAGAAAGGCAAAGTCAAGGTGATCTTAGAGCAGGTGGTGGGAACCTGGCATCTGGGTAAAGGAATTCAGGGCCCACGTCTCAGGGAATGGGAACAGAGGTGGCAGAGTCGGAGCTACATCTTCTTTGCTTGCCAGCACATCTGGAAGCTTAGAGCAACACTTGACCTCTGGTCAGAGCTGCCCTGGAACCCTCTGCTTGGCTAGACCTGCACTTCCCTCTCCTTCACCCCGAGGGCCCTGCTGTTCACATGAGGGGTAATAAAGGCAGACAGCTGTGTGAATTTGGGCTTTAAGAGTAAGAACAGTACCTATTGCACAGACCGTGAAGACTGCAACAACGCAGTGCTTAGAGCTGGCCGCTGAAAGCATTCAATACACACCAGCCACAACGCTACTTTAAATCACTTCGCTTCGTCATCATTAGTTTTGTTGACTTAAGTGGGAACCCTTTCCTAGTGTTGAGTACTAGCAGGGTCCTTTTTATTAACACAAAGAAAGGGCTCAAACAACCGTTTGGTCAAGAAATGAAGGAATTGAAAAAGGCCAACCCCTAATGCTCAGCATACCAAGCATTCTTGCAGCAGAATACAATGTGAAATTAAATATTGATCAAATCAGTAAAAAAAAAAGAAAGAAAAAAGAAACCACAGTCAGCTCCATGAGGGCAGGGACAGTACCTGGCTCTGCTCACTGCTGTGTCCGAACTGCCTGACACGACGTCGGGTACACAGCAAGCACGTGGTACACATTTTTGAACAAATGGGTTTTTGCAAACAAAAAATTTACAAATCCTCCCAGTAAAAAAGGGGAAATTGACAATTTGGATTCTGGCATCAAAGACAGGATAAAATCCTATTCCTGCCAAAACCTGTTTTCTCTTTAATTAAATGGGTCAAGTAATTAATCCAAAGTGCCATGCTAAGGATCAAATATCAAAGTAGGTCAAGCATTTAGCACAGTGCCTGGAAAACAGAAATTTTTTTTTTTTTTTTGAAAGAGAGAATCAAATTTTATTTAGTTTTTCATGTGGCTTTCATTGCTCCAACACTTCATTGTGTACATGGTGCTGGGGTTCGAACCTGGGTACTTGTGCATGTCAGGCAAGCAACATAACTGCTGAGCCACTGCTCCAGCCCCCAGAAAACACTTACATGGGCCATGTTATTTCTTCCTAGTTACAAAGCATCAAGTTAATGTTTAATTACTAGATGACCCAACTTGAGCAAGTCACTTCGCTATGCAGCAGCTCAACTTCCCTTTCCATTTAAGAGGGTAACTACAGTACTGTGAAGATTACAGGCAAAAATTAGGGAGGGACCTAAAACCGTGTCGGCAAAAGCCGTGTTCCATGGGATTACTGTCATGATTAAATCCACTCATTCCATCAACCAACATGTCGCCAGCCTCTGCTAGCTCCAGCTGTTGCCGGTGGGCCCTGGAGATAGTGGCCAAGAAGACAGAAAAGTGAAGCCCTGCCTTTGCAAGGCTGCTGTTTTTGTGGGAAAGAGAATCGCTGCATGCTTTCAACTAGTAAGGGACACTGCAAAGGAGTGCCAGAGGAATGGGGTACACGGGAGCAGCCAGGAACGGCTTTCTGAGGAGACCCCAGGCAACAATACAGGGTCCCGAGCAGGCACAGCGAGTGGACAGGTTGTGAAGCTCATGAGTGTTTTCTGAGGAGCAGAGTGAGACAGAGGGCCAGGAGGGAGTTGGAGCCAGGTGAGAGACAGTGTGCCACTGGGGCTCTGAGAGTGGGGGCGGACCAAGATCTGATTGACATTTCAGCAAGGTCACCTAGTACAAAAGCGCAAGCAGGGAGCCGGCAGAGCGACTCCCCTTGGGGGAGGTAAATGGACTGAAGCCACTGAATTGCTCCTTTTAAGGTAGCTCATAAGGCCAGGTGTGACACAGTGCACAGTAGTCCCAGCTACTGATGAGATTAAGAGCAGGACTGCTTGAGCTCAGGAGTTCAAAGCCAGCCTGGATAACATAGTTAGACCCTGTCCCTCAAGAAGAAAATCACAGGGGGCTAGAGCGGTGGCTCAGTGTTTAGGGCCTTGCTTGGCATGTACAAGGATACAGGTTTGAACCCCAGCACCATGTACACAACAAAATGTCAAAGCAATGAAAGACAAATGAAAAACTAAATAAAATGGATTCTTTCTTCCTCTCTCTTAAAAAATAAATTAGGGTCTGGAGCGGTGGCTCGGCAGTTATGGTGCTTGCCCGGCATATGTTGAGTATGTGAGTTCGAAACCCCAACACCATACACACAACAGTGTCTCGGAAAAACGAAAGCCACATGAAAAACTAAATAAAAATTATTTCTCTTTTTCTCTCTCACTGTCCCTCTCTCTTTAAAAATAAATAAAATTTTAAAAAAGAAAAGAAGAAAATAATAGCTGGGTGCAGTGGCGCATGCCTGGAATCCCAGCAACTTGGGAGGCTGAGTCAGAAGGCTCATGAGTTCAAAGCCAGCCTCAGCACATTAGTGAGAGCCTGACTCAAACTCCTGGGTTCAATCTCTTATACAAAAAAAAAAAAAAAAAAAGAAAGAAAATAATAAGATAGCTAAATTTTTGTAATATGAATTTTACTTCAATTAAAAAGAAAAAAAAAAGTGTTGAGCCAGTAAACAGGAACCAGAAAGGACAGTGAAGTCATTTAGGCAGGAGGAGGGAACTGTGACTTGGACGGGGCAGAGGAAGTAGCTGGAAAAGGGTGAGCTGCCATACACTCTGGATCGTGGCCCACAGTCCCCGCTGATGACATACACATGAAGTGCGGGGAAGTCGAGGAATCCCGGGCGACCCCGTTTCCATCTCACTAAGTATTTGTTGGGAAGTAAGTGTCAAGGGGAGGGCACAACCTCCAGGGCAGGCTCCAGGCCAGACCAGGAGCTGAAGAGGCTAATGCCACCAGGGTGCTCCCAGAGCCACCCCATACCATGCTTCCTCGATGAAGCCAATGACAAATTTTCGCACTTCAATGGACTTGTCTGCTTGGAAAGCGATGATCTCCTGCCAAAGTCAGAGAGAAGGCGGGAAGGCTGGTCAGGCTCCAGAAGGACCCATCCCCTCACCCCGACACCTAGGCCCATTCCTATTTTCTCACATCCAGGAAGTTGTCCAGTAGTGTGGGGTCTTTGTTGATGATCAGTTCCTGGACCTGGAAGGAGATTGGGGTGGGGAGAAACAGATACAAAATCAGGATCCAGTCGATGCAGACAGGAGTAGGGAAACTGCACCAGGTCAGGCAGCAGAGAAATTCAGTTCCTGGCTCTGCCGCTTCCTGGCCTGAGCCTCAGTTAGCTACTTTGTGAAATGAGAACCTTAACAGTGTTGCTAGGAAGCTTCAGTGTGATCCTACAAGGTGCAGGTCCTGCCAGGTAGGTAGTGAGGACATGATATGACCAGGGATAAACAAGGGGGGCAAAAGCCCAGGCGCCACCTTCCTGAGGCCTGGCCTGCCTTCCCCTGCCACTGCTTCATTCAGCGAGCACCCTGACAGTGAAAACCCACCCCCAAGGCCCTTGTCCCTGCTAGCTGTCCCCAGATACTCTCCAACAAGTCAGAGCTGGCACGGGGCCTCACTCCTACAGTTCAAAGCACGATGGGTAAATGGCCCCTCGGCCACACCACTGTCAGCACCAGCTCCACCTTGGAGGTGGTGTTGGCTCCTCAAGGCCACACACTGAGCCAGGAGCAGAACCGGGGTTTTTACCTAGGCAACCCGCAATCCGGGCTCCAAATGCCTCCTATTCTGAATCACGCCCAGCCCCAGCTGCTCACGCCCTCCTCTGCCTTTTCACATGCCTCTGTGCCCTTGGCTCAAGACACTCTCCCTCTTGTTTGGTGTGCCTTTCGTCATCCCACCCTCCAGGGCTGGCTCAGATGTCCCCTCTTCCAGAAAGGCCTTCCTGGCCCTCCCATCCCTAGGCCAGGAGATTCCTGGGCTTTGCCAGGACAGCCCTGCCTACTCAGGGTCACCACTGTCTAGTGACAGCCATGTCTTCCTCACCAGACTGGACCCTGGTAGAAAGGAAATGAGGTGACCTAGGGTCAGAATTCAGGACTCACCTATACTACTTCAGCCAGCAGCAGAGCGATCCTGGCTGACCACGTAGACTCTCACTTCTGCTTCTTTGTGTACATGGACCCCCCCACCCCATGGAGCTTCGGAGAGACTGAAGACAGCGTGCAGCACGGCAGGCTCCGTGGCAGGCATCTACTAGGTGCGTGAGCGTGGGCACCAGTGCCATCCAGCGCTCTCCCCTCACAGGGTCCCATCACCCTACTCTGGTCCCGCTGGCCTGGGACCCCCTGCCCTCACCTGCTTGAGCACTGTGATCTTTGAATCATTGGTGATCAGCGCTGCCTGGTTCAGGAGGTCCACTACCTGGAAGACAGAGAGAGGTAGGTGACAGAGCTGGTCCTGCCAGTCCCCTTGTACTCCCAGGGCTCTGCCACCTGGGGTGTGTCATCCAGAGTGGGGCTGTGGCTGCCCACTTGCCAGCCCTCCCTGCCATGCTCACCCTCTCTGAGGTGGTCATGCCATCAATGCCCGGCCCCTCCTCTTGTGTGAAAAACTGTGATGCCACGCTCCGGCGGGTGACACTGTCCCCACTACCACTTGCCATGGCTGCCGTCAGGAACTCCCTGCAAAAAAAGGAGTTGGATCAAGCTCTAGGCCCCGTGGAAGGGCCGGGAGAGACTCTCCTCCCAATACAGAGGGCTCGAGCCCCCTTCCTAGTCAGTCCTGCCATTGCCTCTCCCCCAGGCTAGTCCTCCAGTTTATGTATCTATGCGTGGCTGTCACCTGAGGGACAGTGAGGTCTCCCTGGTCAGAGGTGGAACGCTACACCTTATCTCCAGTACTTTACCACAGCAGCTGACCACATCTGCTAAACGATGACCAAGTGAACACACAATAGGCACCTCACTGAGCCCTTTGCCTCCTGTGTCCCCGGCTGGGCTCCACTGTGGACTGGAACCAGAGGGAACTTTCTAAAACAGCTCTGCGGAGCTGAGAGCCCCACACACAGCAGGGCTCACTACATCAGAGAAGCCTGCTGAAATCCAACACGCTTCGGAGGGTCTCTGGAATTCTCTGAGGCTCTTCTGAAAAATGAGGGAACGTCTGTAGCATCTTTCAAAGTCACACTGCAAAACTGTGAAATGACTTCATACGAGTATCAAGTTTAACACTATTCCCAACAGTAAGATACGAGAAACAACCAAGTGCTCTCAAGGAGATTGGCTGAAAAAAAGATGATGATGATCCACCCACATAATTAAAAAGTCCAGGCAGCTATAATAAGGAACAAGGGGAAAAAGAAAGGGAATGAGGAAAATCTCTACACACAGCTAGAGGATCCATATGTTATGCGAAAACCAACGGAGGAGAAGACTGGGTTTACCATATGTTCCCTTTTTGTAAATGAAAGAAATATGTATATATACTAAGAAAAACAAGCCGGGCAACGGTAGTGCATGTCTGTAATCCCAGTGGCTCGGGAGGCAGAGGCAGGAGGCCCTGCCTCAAAATAAAAAGGGCTGGGGATGTGGCTCAGTGGTTAAGAACCTGGGTTCAAGCCCCAGTACCAAAAAAAGAAACCAAAAAAACAAAACAAAACAAAAAACCCCTGCTAGGCATGGTGGCACACACCTGCAGCCCCTGCTACTCAGAAGTCTGGGGCAGGAGGATCACTGTAGCCCAGTTCAAAGCTAACCTGTACAACATAGTGTGACTCCATCGCAAAAACAAGCAAAAATTACTGAAAGGATAAACCAAAAAGCAAAAGAGGAAGGAAATAGTGAAAGCAACGCAGTGGATCTCAACGCAGTACCATGAAGGTCATGACCCCTGCTGCTGCACGATCCATACAGGCATTTCAGTCACTGTCCTGCGTCTTTGCAGATGCTCAGTGACCTGAGGCGAGAAACAACTTCTCTGGGTCTCAGTGTCCTCTTCTGTACAACAGGGAGTGACAGTACCTACCGCTCAGGAGTATTCTGAGGACTGGATGGTTGGTGGACACAGTAACCTTTGGTAAGTGTAACTATTGCTGTTGTGTAGGTGGAAAAGGTCTGGAGGACACTGAAAGTCATTATGACTAACGGTGATTTGACCGGAGTGGAGGAGGCACATTTTTAAGAAGAAACGGCATACTGTGCGCAGTGGCTCCTCATAGCAGGTGTCTGCTGAAGGAACCACCATCCAACAGTTCCTCCTCACTTCCCTGCTGCCTGCTGCCTCCTCACCAAGCCTCCAAACCCTGATGGGACGGGGCCTCTCCCGCTGTCCTCCCCATCTGGTGAGTAAGCCGAGCACACCCCTTTCTCAAAGGCTCTGTGCTTCTCCCTTCCCAGCCGTCGGCACTGACTCCGTCCCTCTTCCTTTCCTTTAGGCTTCCACTCAAGTGTCTCTGCCCTTCCCTGACCACCCTCCTTCAGATAGCCAACTCCCCCTCCGTCCCCACCTTTGTCATTTTAGTTTGCTCTATGGCATTTATCGTCACCAACACTTGGTATCTACAAGCTCCACGAGGGCTCACCTTCCACATCCCCAGGCCGGAACAAAGCCTGGCACCTGACAGGTGTTCAATAAGTACCTGATGGGGCTGGAGCGGTGCCTCAGCAGTTACGGCGCTTGCCCGGCATGCACAAGTACACAGGTTCAAACCCCAGCACCCAGGTACACAAGTGTCAGAGTAACGAAAGTCACTGAAAAACTCAATTAAAAAAATTGATTCTCACTGTCCTTCTCTCTAAAATAAATAAATAAATAAATAAATAAGTACCTGCTGAATGAATCAACACTTCCACCAAAGGACCTCCCCAATTGCTGGGCTCAGTATTTCTGCCCTTTGGCTTTAGCATACTTAAAAACCACAGCTAAAATTTAAAGAACATTTACACATGCTAAGTATAATTCAAATCTGTGGATTAGCTCGTTTAAACCTCATGAGGCCAATTCTAAGGTACTATTTTAACTTTATTCTATTTTCTTGGTGTCAGGGATTTAAAGGTATTACTTTTAATCTTCATTTTACAGGTGATGAAATTGAAGGCCAGGGAGCTAAGGTCACTTGAGTGATGGCACACAGCCTGTAAGAGGCAGATACAGAATCCATCTTTCTCACCACTATGCTGTCTCGTTTATCTGAAAAGAATTTCTTCACCCGGGTCTATTCATCAACCCCGTGACAATTAGTGTACTGCCACTGCCAACCAGAACGTAAGGAACCCTCCCAGTCTTTTCATGATAATGCATCAAGTCCCACCAAAATCTTTCACCAGTTCCTCCTGCTTTTGGTCTACCCTTCAGGTGTTGAAATGTCTGTATCTGTGCACTGCCCCCTTTTCTTTTATTATCCCTCAGTATCCCATGGGGATTGGCTCCACCACCACCCTGGACACCAAAATCATGGATTCTCAAGCCCCTTACATAAAATGACATAGTATTTGCATATAACCTACACCCAGTCACCTACATACTTGAAATCACGCAAATATGTTCAATTTGTGGTTAGTTGAATCCACAGATGTGGGACCTAGAGGGCCAACCATGTACTGCACAGAAATCACTATGCCCTCTTTTCCCTTATCGTATGCTGGAGCCCACTTTAGCAGCAGGTAGCGATTTTCCTCCTTCCTTTTTTCTCCCTTGTTTCCCTTTACGGTTGCACGGTACTGTATTTTGTGAATGAACATCTGAGAGGTTTGTAGTCCTTGGCTCTGGGCGGCAATGTTTCCCCGCCCTCCCAGTGTACTCCTGACGGAGGGGACTGCCCCACTCCACGTGGGAGTACAACTCTAGCTGTAGTTTTCATACATTCCACGAACATGTACCGGGTTTCGCCAGCGTGGGGATCACTCTACGGAGGACAGGGTGCGGGTTCAGACACATCCGTCCCTGTGCTCAGAGAGCCCCCGGTCACAGACACTGCCAAGGAGCACACAAATACAGGTCTAATAACAAATCAGACCACACGTGACAAGGAAGGGAGCAGAGGCCTATGACAACACGGAACCGAGGGATTTCGGGATGGAGGGCGGGAAAGACGGGCTCGGCGGAGGAAGTGACGTCGGTGCTGAGCCCCCAGGGATGAATGGGAGTCAGCTAGGCAGAGTGGTAACAGGATGCTGCGGGCTGGGGGCACAGTCTGTGCACCAGCCCTGGGCGGGAAGGCGCGTGGCGAGTTTGAGGAACCCAGACGCCAGTGCAGCTGTGCTCGGGTCGGGGGCTGCGCAAACCGGGAGTGGAGGGCGATAGGGGGGCGCGCCTGCGGGGCCACGCTGGAACTTTACCCCGAGGGCACCAGGGAGTCAAGGAAGGGTCCTGAGCAGGAGAGGAAACGGGGGCCCCGAACGCCCCTCTCCTCGCAGGGCCTCCCTCCGCCCGCGCCCCTGCCTCTCCAGGGCCCCTCCTCCCTTCGTCCCCGGGCCCTCACGCCGCCACCCGCTCACCGCGGCTCCGGCCTCCGTCCCCCTCGCGCCCCCTCAGCAGCGCCTCTTCGCAGACGCCGCCACCGCCATCTTCCGCCCGCGGCCGCGACACTACGCACGCGCCACACTCGCAGGACCGCCGGGAAATGGAGTCCAGTTTGCGGTCCGCCCCCGCCTCTACCTCGTGCCGCGCAGACTGCCTTTTGCCCTCCCCCGTCCTCCGCCCGGGCGGCCTCCATTTCCGGCTTTGGGGCGCCATGCCTTCTGGGAAATGTAGTCCCTAGCCGAGGCGCGGGCCGGAAGGGGGCGTCGAGGCTTCTGGGAAATGGAGTTCGCCGAGCTCCGGAATCCCTGGACGGCTGGCTGGTGGTAGAGTGGGGAGCCCGTGGGCGAAGCTCTTGGGGCCTGGAGGTGGGCTGTTGCCCCAGTGGGGTCTAACCAGAGGCCCCGAGCTTCTCCATCCTTAGCCCTCACCCTGTGCATAGGGTGAAGCGTTTACTGTCGTCGGAAGCTTCAGTCTTCCCGTGGGTCCAATGGGAATGCGGCTTGGGGCGCCGCTGACAGGTCCTTACAGTGGCACACAGGTCCCTCGGGAGGCCCTGGCATTCCCGGCTCCCTTTTCCTCCGCGTGGGACACTCTGGGCTATGGCTTTTCACTTTCTCAGGATGAGACCACGAAGCCCCCTGGGATAGAAGGGTACAAAACCTCTGGGTCCTTAGTAGCGGCAGTGTCTCCACCCCTAACTCCCTGGCGCTTCACCTCCAGCTCGCGGGCCCCAAGGCTGCGGCTCCCGACGCCTGAGGTCTGTCTCCCGGCAGTCCCGCAGGGGGCGCCCCAGTCCGAGCGCGCCGCCCTCGGGGAGGCGGGAGGGCAGCCCGGGGCGGGCGAGGGCGGGGGTGTCCCGGCTATAAAGCGTGGCCGCCTCCCGCGGCGTCCGGGACAGCCGGACCCCGGGCGGTCGGACGGGCGGGCGCCGAGAGAACCGGAGCACTCGGTTCCCCGGGCCGGAGCCGGGGCGGGTGGGGGCGCAGGACCGGGGGATGCTGGGCTCTGTGAAGATGGAGGCCCATGACCTGGCCGAGTGGAGCTACTACCCGGAGGCGGGCGAGGTGTGTCCTCGGGGACGGCGGAGCGGGAAGTGGGGGGCCCGTGGGCCTAAGTGGGGGCAGGGACCATGGCATGGACTCCACTGGGGACCAAGGAATCTAGCTGGAGAGCCGAGGAGCTAGGGACACGGAGACCAGGTGTGGGAGTTAGGGACTTGTGGGACAAGGCATGAGAGCGGATTTAGGCAAGCTACTTGTGGCAAGGGCTTAGATGAGGGCAAAATTTAGGAAGGGGTCAGTCACAACTTAAACGTGATGGCTGAGTGTTGGGCCCTGAAATCCGAGGAATTAAACTGAGCAAACAAGGTAGGAATTTGAGTTCCAGGATAGGCGACAGAGCTGGAGAATTTCAGGAAACGGGGTTCAAAGCGAAAGGGGAAAAATAGGGACTAAAGAGAAAGAGGTCACCATTAAGGGAAGTCTGAGGTGAGAGGGAGCTCAGGGCTAGAATACAGCATTGAAGATGGGAATTTGGGGTGTGGAAATCAGATTTGGGGTTGCAGAGTAAGGATCAGCCGGCAGTCTAAGAAAGGGTTAGAAAGAGGGCTTGGCGGTGCTCAGGGGTAAGAGCTGCAGGTTCTCTGCAGGTGACGCTTCATTTTGGGAGTCTGAAATAACAGGTGGCTTAGATGGCACCCAGATGGCCTCAACATAGGGGACACAACAGATGAGGCCATCAGCTTCAGGGAGAGAGCAATCAATCTTCATCCGCTTGTCCCCATTCATGACCCTCCACAGGGCTTCCCAAAGTCAGAGGCTGGAAGATTTTAAATTGTGTCCCTCCTCAATCCCCCAGCCAGCAATCTCCAGGTGCTGCTCAAGTCCTCATCCAGCCCCAACTTAGAGGAGACTTACCAAATAGGGGCAGGGGCGTATCCTACTTCCCTCAACCTTAGCAGACAGAAAGTCCTCCAAATTGGCCCCCATTCCTCTTGCTGTAAGGACTCCTCCTTGCTCCCTTGCTCTGTAATCAATATTGTGAGATTGGGGTGGTGGTTGTGGGGGTCTGGAGATGTGTGGGGCTGGACTCATTTGCAAGCAGTCAAGATCTAGTGGTTACAGGGTGCTCCAGTCTGAGTTTTGAAACTGCTGAGTGGGATTCCTGGATCCCCAGGTTTGCGGGGCTTGGCAAGGTGCCTGGGAGGGGCCAGGCCTAGGTCTGGGGAGGTGTGAGGTGCACTTGGGGTGGGACAGGGCTGGCTGGGGAAGGAACTGGGAGCATTGAAAAGTGTGGGAGGGGAGCAGCTGGAGGTATGGGCTTTATGATGGGGAAAGCAGAGACCAGGGTGGGAGGTTGGAGGTTCCCAGGTAGTGGGGGGACACCAGTGGCATCCCTGGAGAGCTCTAAGTGTAAACTTAGGATTTAAGGGGACCGATTGCAAATTAATGTTCTGGGGTATATTTTAAGAAGCACATCGTTGGGGTTTGGGCAGGAGAAGCCATAGTCCAAATGGATTGGAGGTTAGGGGACAGTTTGTGTGGAAATTTTGTCAGATGCTGGACAGCGTGGAGGTGACCAACATTTAGAGGTATATTTCAGAAGATTGGACACGTGGGAGGCTGGAAATGGTTTGGGAACCACTTCCGAGGGTCTCCTCAGCCTTCCCATCTGGCAAATCCACTTCCTCTTGGGTCAGAACAATGGGGAGAAAGTCACCTGCACTCAGCAGGAACTGAGAACTGAGGGTCCCCAAACACTGCTTGCCCGTTGCGCCCTCTTGCTAGGGTGATGCATGTGGATCCTGTCTGGAGGGACTTGGAAAGTTATATCCCTGGGGTGTCCCCACTGATCCAAGGTTCATACAGACCAACTGATCCACTTGCACCCCCCAATTTGAGAGGTGGGAAATCTGAAGCCTCCCAGAGCACTGGGTACCATTGGGTCTGGGACTGAAAACGAGGCTTCTGGTTTCCCACTGTCTCTCCGCTCCTTGTCACACCCTTCTCCAGAAACAATAAGGAAATGAAAGGGGAGAAATTCCAGCCTCCTGGGTGGGGGTGCATGTCCCCTGAGGGCTTCCCCCCATCTCAGCCCCGCCCTGTAGGGGGAGATCCGGTTCAGACCCGGACGCTAGGGGTTCATCCCAGTGCAGGCGTGGGAAAGTCTAGGGTGGATTAGAGCAGCTGGAGTGCTTGAGGTCAGACCTCAAGGAGGACTTCCGGGTGGGTGGGGAGCTAAAAAAGGAGGGCCTTGGGGTCCGAGAGAACCTGACTGGGTTGGAGAAGTAGGGTAGAGCTCAGGGAGATTTAGAAACTCTGTGGGTCCACCTGAGTCCATCACTTTCCCATTCCCTTATTCTTGGGGTGTGCGAGCAGACAAAGCCAAGCCTGGGGAGAGCAGTGCAAGGACAAGAAGAGGAACTGTGACCCCACATTCAGTGTGAGGCTTCTGGGGGGACAGATGCAAGACGGATGCGGAGGAGACAGGGAAAGAAAAGCGGGGTGGAGATGAACGTGGGAAGAGAAGGGAGTCCAAGCAGCTATCACTCACAGAGATCCCAAGAGACAGAGGGGAAGGGGTCTCCGCCGGAAAGACCTGGGGTTGCTTGCCACCTGTCCCTCAAATGGCCCTGGCACGTCCCTTTTCTCTCTGGACCTTGGGACTGGCAAGAACCAGAATGGTATTCACTAACCCACAGCCAGAGTGGCTCTCGCAGCACCTGTGGTGCCCACGGCCCCAGCTAGGGAGAATGCAGGACAGACGGGGGCAGACGGAGGACTGAGGAAGACAGTGGGTGAACGGGTTGGGTACATGGAGAAGAGAGAAGCCACTGCCTGGTACACTGGGTGCTCATCGTCTTCCTACTAGGTTGTCAGGATGTAAGGGCAGGCACTTACATCTGTCCCCGTCTTTGCTTTCTTTTTGAGACACTGGGAATTGAACCCAGAGTCTCAAGCACTTTACCACTGAGCTATATCCCCAGCCTTCAGTCTCTGTTATTATAGCCAGATCCAGGACATGGGTCTGGAGCCAGGCTGCTTGGATTCAGAATCCCAGTTCTGTCCTTTACTTACTGTGTGACCTCTGACAACCTCTCTGGGCCTTAGCTCACTGTGTAGAATGAGCATCCTAATGGCACCTTCCCCGTAGTGTGGTTGTAGGGACTCAAGGAGTCACCTGTTCTGTGAAGTGCTTTGAGCAGACCCTGGCACAGAGGTGGCTGATAACTACATGTTGAATGTATGGATGAATGAACATATAGGGAGTGATTTGTGTGTGTGTGTGTGTGTGCGCGCGCGCGCGTGCACACGTGCGCGCGCGTCCAGGGATTGAACCCAGGAGTACTTTACTACTGAGCTATATCCCAGCCCTTTTATTTTGAGACAGGATCTCACTAAGTTGCTGAGGCTGCCCTCAAACTTGTGATCCTCTGCTTTAGCCTCCTAAATAACTGGGAATACACCACACCTGGCTAGAGGGTTATTTGAAGATGGATGCAAATGTCTATCATACTTCCTTGAAGTAAGGAACACTTTTCCCCATTTGAATGCTTCTGAAAATGTGCTGTAATGCCTCATGATATTTAACAAAGTGTTTTTTTCCCCATTTGTATTGCTATATAAAATAATTCTATAGCTTGCAGCGAAGTGTTAGATTTGATGATACATAGAAATATATATTAGGGGCTGGAGTGGTGGCTCGGTGGTTACAACGTTTGCCTGGTATGCGTGAGTATGCAAGTTTGAACCCCAGCACCACGTACACAACGAGGTCTTGGAGCAATGAAAGCCACGTGAAAAACTAAATAAAAAATTTTTTTTCTCTGTCTCTCTCTCACTGTCCCTCTCTCTTTAAAAGAAAAAAAAAAGAAATACATATTAGATAAAATTGTGATTTCTGATCATGGTTTTGATCTATAAAAAGTCATTTTTAAGCACATGGAGTGATATGTGTCCATAGTCCCGGATACTTAGGAGACCGAAGCAGAAGAGTCATTGGAGCCCAGGAGTACAGGGCCAGTCTGGGCAACACAGAAAGACCTCTCAAAAACAGAAAGGAAACCCCACAATTTTATAACCTACCAGAGGAGTAAGAGTTACACAGACTGGTTAGGTCAAGTACTTACTAAAATTGAGAACTACTGATATATTAACTACGTTTCTCAATTGACTGTCGATTTTGATTGATTTCTCAGTTTTTTTCAGGTCAAAAATATTGATTTCACAAATTTTGCTCAGTGGCAGTATCGTAGCCAATGAAGTTTATCTGAGGCTTGATTATTGCTGATTAAAAACTTTTCCTGATACCCAGTGACAATTTGAAATATAGTTGGCACTGGCAAGTTTTGACAGTCTCTTCAGAGACTGAATTAAAAAAATAAAAGAATTCATTTGATTTCAGGACCTCTACCCTTTTAAAAATTGCTGAAGAAGGACTGGGGGTATAGCTCAGTGGTACAACTCTTGTCTAGTGTGTGTGAGGCCCTGGGTTCCATCCCTAGCACCGCAGACACACACACAAAATTACTGAAGACCATTGATATTGATATTTACCATATTCAAAATTAAAATGGGAAGATCTTAAAAATGTGTATTAAGAGGACTGGAGCTCAGTGGTTATGGCACTCACCTGGCATGCACAAGGGTATGTGGGTTTGAGCCTCAACACCGCGTACACAATGGAGTGTCAAAGTAACAAAAGTCACATGAAAAACTAAATAAAGTTGATTCTCTTTCTCTCTCTCACTGTCCCTCTCGCTCTTTTAAAAAAGTGTATTAATTCAGCTTAAAATAACAATCATTTGTTAGTACAAATAAATGGCACTGTTTCCACTTTTGCAGATCGAGGCTGGCTTGATAGAAGAGTGGGAGTCTCATAGCTGCTTCTGCCTTCTGTCTGTAGCAATATGACTTGTCATGAAGCCTCTGGAAAACTCCTTTCTATCGTGAGAAAGAGAGAAAGGCTAATAATATCTTAGCATGATTTTGAAAATGGTTTTGGCCTCAAGGATACCCTAAAGGGTTTCAGAGATTCCCTAGGGTGTCCTGGGCCACACTTTGAGAACGTTTCAAGTCTGCCCTTGATTGTCTGGGAGCGTGGGGGTGGGGTTGAGGGACAGAGTTGTTGTGCAGGGAGGCGGAAGAGGCATTGAGAGATGGCTGTCTTCAGAGAGAGGTAATGATGGAAGGGAATTTTAGAGAAGGCAAAAAAGACAGACGGACCGACATACAGTGGGTCCCTTGTTGACCAGCAGCGTGGAAATCACTAACCCTTCCCCATCCCTGTCTCTCCGCAGGTCTACTCTCCAGTGACCCCAGTGCCCACCATGGCCCCTCTCAACTCCTACATGACCCTGAACCCCCTGAGCTCTCCCTACCCCACTGGAGGGCTCCCCACCTCCCCACTGCCCTCAGGACCCCTGGCGCCCCCAGCCCCTGCAGCACCCCTGGGGCCCAGCTTCCCAGGCCTGGGTGCCACCAGTGGCGGAGGCAGCAGCTCAGGGTACGGGGCCCCAGGACCTGGGCTGGTGCATGGGAAGGAGATGCCGAAGGGGTACCGGCGGCCGCTGGCCCATGCCAAGCCGCCCTATTCCTACATCTCGCTCATCACCATGGCCATCCAGCAGGCGCCCGGCAAGATGCTGACCCTGAGCGAGATCTACCAGTGGATCATGGACCTCTTCCCTTACTACCGCGAGAACCAGCAGCGCTGGCAGAACTCTATCCGCCACTCTCTGTCCTTCAACGACTGCTTTGTCAAGGTGGCGCGCTCCCCAGACAAGCCAGGAAAGGGCTCCTACTGGGCCCTGCACCCCAGCTCCGGTAACATGTTTGAGAACGGCTGCTACCTGCGCCGCCAGAAGCGCTTCAAGCTGGAGGAGAAGGTGAAGAAAGGGAACAGTGGGGCCACCGCCAACAGGAATGGCACAGGGTCTGCCACCTCCAGCACCCCCACTGCCACAGTCGCCTCCGCGCCCCAGCCCCAGCCTCCAGCCCCCGAGCCAGAAGCCCAGGGTGGGGAAGACGTAGGGGCGCTGGACTGTGGCTCACCCCCTTCCTCCACACCCTATTTCACCGGCCTGGAACTGCCCGGGGAGCTGAAGCTAGATGCTCCCTACAACTTCAACCACCCGTTCTCCATCAGCAACCTGATGTCGGAACAGACACCGGCACCTCCCAAGCTGGACGTGGGGTTTGGGGGCTACGGAGCCGAGAGTGGGGAGCCTGGAGTCTACTACCAGGGCCTCTACGCCCGCTCTCTGCTCAATGCATCCTAGCAGGGTGGGAGCATGGTGGTGGGGTATGGCTGTGGCTCACACCAGCAGGCTCTTGGAGCCTGATCCTTCTGGTGACACTCTGCTTGTCCCATTGGTTAACATCTCGTTTGGCCTGTTATTTACTGGGTGCCGTGATAACCGCCATGGACGTCTTGGTGGACCCATGGGGTACTGCGAAGACTGCCATGTTGATTGATGTGGGGTGCTTTGCTGGCTGCCATCTGGGATGATGTCTTGGTTGGCCCTTTGTATGCTGTGATGGACATTTTGATAGAGACTCTGGGCACGGTGGTGGTATCATTTCAATGGTATATTCGGCCCCTTGGGGGCTGTGATGACTTCTTCGGTGTCCTTGGCCACCATCCCGCATGACATCTTTTTTTGGCTCACTGAGTGCTTGGAGGTTTACCCTGTTGGCCAGCTGACATTATTAGCACGCCATTGAGCAGCAGGGTAGCCCCCACAGCCTCAAGTGGACCATGTGGTCATCGTCGACTCTTTGGTGCGGGTTGGGTGGGGGATGGAGAGAAGACCCCTTGGTTTTCTCTGAAGCTCATCCCCCAACTCTGGTCCAGAAGAAACCAGAAAGGGCTGGTCAGGGTATGGGAATTTCTACTAAAGTCTAGTTCTTGCCTGGGAAGCGGGATACTGGCTGTTTGACCATTAAAGAAAGGCACCATGTCTGCCTCTTACTGAATGTCTCTTTTCCTTGGCAGGGGCCCTGTAGCACTCGAACACCTGAGTTTCTGTTCCCCTGTGCCCTCTCCTTCCTGCCCCCAAGAGCTGGCTCCCTCTGGGGCAAGGACCAAGGGAGGCATGGACCTGACCTTTGGCTCTTTGCTGTCCCTGACCTGAAGGACAGTTTGTTCATAGATAGCAGCCCCCGCAGCAGTGGGGCCAGGGCAGCAGGGGGAGGTGGCTCTGCAGTGACCAAGGCCACCTCTCTGCCCCCACCTCACAGACACACCTTTAGCCCTCAGGGAGCCTGGGGGCTGATCAATTGTGGGCTAAGCTGGGGGGCAGGGGTAAGGGTTAGACGAGGTGTTCAACAGGAGACCGTGTGCATGTTAGAGTTCCCTGGCGCACGCACTCTGTGGTTTATGCAACCTCCCGTCGGGTTCCCGTGGTCTACTGCAGGGGGTCTATTGCTTATATCTCTCAGTTGTTTGGGTTTACGTTTCTGTCCAGTCTCTGCGTGTGTGCTTACTGTGGGTGTCGGAATATCAGGTTCTGCGCATGTATTGTGTTTGTGGGTCCCTTTATGCACACTGTTACCTGCAGGTCCCTGTAAATCCCTTTGCCTCCCCACTACCTCCCAGAGAGAGTGTTTTTGTGAGTGTGAGTGTGTGTGTGTGTGTGTGTGTGTGTGTGACAATACTCATGCTGTGGGTCTGTGTGCATCTCAGGGAGTCAGTATATGTCTTTAAAACAATGTGTGTGTTTGAGGCAGGCAGTGGTGCGCGCCTATAATCTCAGCGACTTGGGAGGCGAAGACAGGGTGGTCGCAAGTTTGAGGCCAGCCTCAGCAACTTGGTGTGACCATGTCTCAAAACACGAAAAGGGCTGGGGATGTGCTCTGTGTTTAAGTGCCTCTGGGTTCAAGCTCCAGTACCAAAAGAAAGAAAGTGTGCGTATGTGTGTGTTGGGTCTTTGCTGTGCACCTGTCCTGTTGTGTTCGTGTGTGAAGTTGTGCAACCGCTTTCTGGTCTGGTGTGTGTTGTTACTTTTGCAGGCAGGTATGTGGGGAAGGATGTGGGTCCTCCTTTCTGGGTTGGGGTCTGGGTGTCTCTGTTCCTCTAGGTCTTGCCGGGGTGAGGCCGTCTTGGGAGCACAATTCTGCACTCCACACTCCTTTCTTTGTGGAAACTGAGGACCAGAATGGGAAAAGACTGGGCAAGGTCATTAAGCAGGGCGAGGCAGGTGGGCAGAATGAGTGTGACAGTGTCTTTGTGTGTGTGTGGTGCTGGGGATTGAACCCAGGGAGGCTCTACCATTGTGTCCCCAGCCCTTTTTAGCTTTCATTTTGAAATAGTGTCTTGCTGAGTTGCGAGGCTGGCCTTGAATTTGCAATCCTCCTGCGATGGCCTCCTGAGCTGCTGGGATTACAGGTGTGCTCCACTGTCTTATCCTCGCTTCACTTTTGCCTTTCTTGGTGGCCTTGGCTCACTGGTCACCTTGGCCACTCATTTATTCAGTCAGCCAGCCATTCCGTCATTCAAAGACTTCTTCAGCCACCTGTGTGTTAAGAGACTGAATGCCTGTTTGTGATGTCTCCCAATTTCCACCTTGCTCCTTGTCCCCAACTCTCATTCTCTCTCTCCTTCCCTCCCTGGGTCTCTGGACTCTTCATTTCTTTTGGGGTTTGTTTCCTGAACTTTTTTTTCTGGCTCTCTGGCCTCCCTCCTTCTCCTGGCTCCCGGAGTTTCCGCCTCTACCTGCCACCTCGCAGGCCAGGCCCTCTATTTCTGTCGCAGTGCCCGCCTGCGTGTCACCCCCGCCCCCTGCCGTGCTGGCTCCCGTCAGCCGTCCCACCAGCCTTGCTGTCCTGGGCAGGCCGGGGAATTCCTCCTGGTTCCTGGAAAAAACAACTGGGGCCGAGAGAAAGGCCCTCAGTCTCCCCGGCACCCGCCCCCCTCGGGCCTGGGGGTCTCTCCGGAGTCGCCGGCCCGCGGCAGGAAGCCCTGCGGTTTCTGGCTTCTCCCTGGCGGCCTCCGGATCTGGCCCCCGCCCCCCGGCCAACAGCCCAAATATTATTCCGCGGGAGGAGCCGGTGGTGGCGGGAGGAGGCCCAGGCTGAAAGAGGCTTTCAGGGCGGCCAGGCCTGGGGCTTCCTGTCCCCAGGCTCGGGCCTCAGGCCGCCCCAGTAGGGACCTCAGGTGGCCGGAGGGGCGGGGTGTTGTTGTAGGGTCCTTAGGGGAAGGTGGGGCCATCCGTCGGGTGTCTGGTGGCCACCGGCTCGCCTGGCGTGGGCAGGTGTGACCCCCACCCCAGGGACAGCCGGCTGATGTCCAGCTTGGAAAATTACCACGGTCAGACATGGGACGCATGGACAGACATGAGGACGCCAGGGATCAGGGATAGAGGCGTAGCCATGGGGACACAGCCGGGCCTGGGTTGTGGGCCTGAGGTGACACAGTACAAGGCAGGGGACCATGAGTGGGGAAACAGAGGCTGGGCTGCGTCCCGGTCCAGGGCTGCGTGCATCAGGTTTGAGATGACAATAATATAAAATAATTCAAAGCTGCTGGGGCTGGAGCTGCCATGAGGCCCCGGGTTCAAACCCCAGCACCACATACACAACGAAGTGTAGGAGGAAGCAAAGGCTGGATGGAAAAATAAATAAAATTGATTCTCTCTAAAAAAGCTTACGAGGTTTGGCATAATAAAAAATTTTTAAAAGGGGGTGGGCTGAGGTGGGGATGTAGCTGTGGTAAAGCACCCCTGGGTTTGACGCCTGATGTGGGGGGCTACAGGGTTACCATGTGTCCCCTATTGTATGTGCACCCTACAGGAGCGATGGATCCAATCCTTTTCAACGCCCTTTTACCTCTGGTAAAACTGAGGCACAGAGGGGTGAAGTGACTTGCCCAGGGTCACACAGCCAATGAGTGGTCTGCCAACTGACCCCAGGTGGTGTGGCCCAGAGTCAGTGCCCTTAACCACAGCTGCGCTGGAGAATGGCACAGCCTACAGTGGTACCACAGGGTCTGGGCCCCCCTGCCCTCTCTGGTGGCCACCCCCACTGCTGGCCACATACCTGCCACAGGAGGGGGCCGCACACACACCCCAGGCCAGCAGTCTGGGTGCTTTGCAAGTGTGTGTGTAGGGGACTTCAGTTAGTGTCACGTCTCTGGACTTCTGTTAGTCCCCCTGTCTCTCTGCAGTATGTGGGTATGCGCTATGTCTCTGTGTCGGGTCCATCCCTGGGTCTGTGTAGGGGTCACTGTGTCCATGTGTCTGCCTGTCACTGTCTGTGTCTGTCACTGTGTTTATTGTCACCATATCCCTGTGCCTAACAACACATGTACGTGTCTATGTGGTTTCTCTGTGCACCACTTTGTGTGCGTCTGTCACTGTGTTTCAGTGTGTGACCCTTTGTCTCTCACTTGGCCTGTCACTGTGGGTCTTCCTATATCTGTTGCTGTGTGTCACCGTGTCCCCCTCTGCTATGTGTCACCATCTACCCAGGTGCACTGTGTGTGTGTTACTCACCACCCAGGCCACAGGTGGGCGTGTCGGGCCCACTGGTGCCAGGGCTGGGGCCCAGCCCATCCCACCCTCGCTGCCATGGGCCAGGCCAGGGGCCTGTTTGCAATGCCTGCCCCAGGTAAACACCAAGATCCGGAACGCAAGGGCACCTCCCTCACCTCTGCTCCTGCGCCTCTGCTGGGCTGGGCCGGACCACAGTCCACACAGAGTGACCCCAGCTGCAGACGTGTCCCGGCTGCCCCCTACCTTGACCTCAGCCTGATGGCTGTTTCTCTCTCTGGGTGTCTTTTTTTCTTTCTTTCTTTCTTTTTTTTTTTTTTTTTTGAGAGAGAGAGAGAGACAGCAAGACAGAGGAATCAATTTTATTTAGTTTTTCACGTGGCTTTCGTTGCTCCGACACTTCGTTGTGTACGTGGTGCTGGGGTTTGAACCCGTGTCCTTGCACATGCCAGGCAAGCACTGTCACCACTGAGCCACCGCTCCAGCCCCTCTGGGTGTCTCTTGACCTCTGTTTCTTTCTGTCTCCTACTTTCTCTCACCCAGATCTCTCTGTAGCTCTGCCGTTTTCTGGAATGACCCTTGGTTTTGTTTTGTCACCATTCCTTCTCCCTGTCTTTTTCTCCCTCCAGTGAAGTTCCATTGTCCTCAGTGGATTCAGCTTCTCCATCTGCCACTTTCCAACTCTGGCTACGCTATGGTCGGAGCGCCCAGGCTCAGTCCCCTGCTCACCTTGGAAGTTTCGCTCTCAGCCTGAGCCTCTTGGTCTGAGCCACTATCTCTGTGGGTCTCTGAGCCCCAGCCCCCACAGGGGCAGACTGTGCCATGCCGGGGCCCTTAGGGGAGTGCACAGCCCCCAGCGTCCCTCTCCAGCCCACAGGTACATATATAAAGGTATATGCACATATTATTTATATCTGTACTGGGGGCAGGAGGGGCAGACACTGGGGCCTTTGTGTAGCCACTGCCCGCTGCCCGCCCGCTTGCCACTCCTCTCCCTTGGTCCCTGCCGCCTGCCTGCCTCCACTCCCCCCACACAGAAAGGTTCCTGTGGGGCCTGCCAGCTTCCTCTGCCCGAGGTGTGAGTGGGCACGCCACCGTGAGGCGGGCAGGGAGGCCAGGGGGGTTTTTCCAGTTCCTGGGAAGCTTTCCGGGTGGGGAGGATTCTGGAAGGAATGGGACTCTTCAGCTGGGCTGCTGTCTGTCTGTCTGTGTCTGCTGTCCCGGGGTGTCCCCAGGTCCTTAGCTGGCCTCTCCCTGGGGTCTGTGAGTCTATCCATCTAGATGCATTTGAATTTTTCTCTTCACTTTGGGTCTCATTCATCCACACATGGTCACTAGGGAGCAGTGGACACAGAGGCCTGTGTCAGTCCCAGGCCAGTCTTTGCTATTTCGGTCTCATTTGCACTGTCCCTTTAGCTACTGTTTGAAACTTTCCACCTGTTCCTATTAAAATAAAATCCAAAGTCATTATCATGGCCCACAGTTCCCTGAGGCACCCCCACAATCCCTCTGATCTCACTTCCTGTGACTTCCCCCACACGGTAGAAGCTTTGGCCTTCTATCTGCTTCTGGGATAAACCACCTCAGGGCCTTTGCACACGCTGTCCAGGAAGATATCCTCCTTGTGTCCTTCAGTGCTCAGGGAGCCCTTCCCTCACTCTGAGTCCCCTTTCTCTGGTTTCTCTCTTCTTCTCGGGACTTACTGCTCCATGGCTATCATATTTTAAGGGCCTGTCTCCCATCTGAACATCGGCTCCATGAGAGCAGGGGCTTTCTGTTCCTTGTTGTACCAACAGCACCTGCTTCAGGACTCATGTGGTAGATGCTAATAAACATCTGCTGAACCAGGTGCAGTGGCGCAGCCTGTAATCTCAGCCGCTCGGGAGGCTGGGGCAGGAGGATTGGAAGTTCAAAGCCAGCCTCAGTAACTTAGTGAAGGCCCCAAACAACTTAGCAAGACATTGTCTCAAAATAAAAAGCCAAGAAAGGGCTGGGGATGTAGCTCAGTGTTTGACGCACTTACCGAGCCAGCAAGAGAGGACACATTAATTAATGTGTCTAGCTCTCCAGCCCTGTGCTGGGTGATGCCGGGGACAGAGCCCTAACCCTGAGCTTAGAGGACTCACAGTCCAGCTGCCAGTGATGAACAGAATGAGCAGGGCTAGGGTGGGTAAACACAGGGGCCGTGGGAGACCAGAACTGGCATCTAATGCTGATTGGCAGTCAGAGAGGGCGACATGGAGGAGGTGTCAGCTAAGGATGAGGATAAGGAAGAATGAGCCAGGCCCTGTTCTGATCACTGGTGACCAAATGACCAAACCAAGGCCAGTCTCCCCCTGCTTCCCAACACTCTCCCTCTTTCAGATAACTGCAGGGTTTGAGGATGTCTTATCTCTTAGTTCTGATCTAGCCCTGCCCTTGCTCTGATTTCAGTCTCTCTCTCTCTCCTTTTTTTTTTTTTTTTGGTAGTTCAGGGGATGGAACCCAGGGTCTCCATGCCAGACAACTGCTACCCCTCAGCCCCCTCTTTTTCTATGTCTGTCTTGTTGGTGTCTCATCTGGGTCTTTGTCTCTCGACCTATCGATATTTTTCCATTTAGTTCACTTCTGTGATCATCTGTTTCTGCCTTATGTCCCACATCTCAGAGCCTCTCTCGGGTCTCTCCCCGGCTCCTGTGCCTCAGTCTCTTTCAGGGAATTGGTCTCTCCCAGAATCTCGCCTGTCTGTCTCTTCACCCACTCACCAATTTCCAAATAAATCCAGAACCCCACCACCTTGGCCCCACCCCAGCACTGGGGGAAGGGGGACTGATCCAGCCCCCACACCCCACAGGTCAGGCCGCCTGCTCTGTTAATGGTTAACCCAGCCTCTATCTAGAATACACACCAGCCAGGCTGGGGGTGACTCCCCTGCCCCCCACCCACCTACCAGCTGCTCTTAAAGGACCAGGTGTCCTCCACAGCAATTTAGCCCCTACTGGGACATATGGACCAGGTATCTGAAGGCCTCTAGTCCTGAGGATGGGGGGACAGAGAGACAGGCAGCACTTGGATCTGCGGACCCAGTCAGGGTGGCTTGAGCAGGAGGGGAACCCAAGCCTGGAGCTCCATCCAGCATCTCCCTTATCACCTAGCATATTTAATCAGAGGTGGTTTTCCCAGCCCTACCCAACAGGCTGGTAGTGCCAGGGGCGGCAGAGCCTGAAAGCCAATGGATGGGGGGATGGGTCCTCCAGATGTGGAGGGGGCCACAGGGCTCTTAATATTTGGGAGTTAGAACGCGTGGGTTTGCAGGTGTGGGTGGGACCCCCATGAATCCCAGAGGATAGGTCCGGATAGGGTTCTTGGGATATAAGTGATGAAACATCTGGGGTCCCAAATCTGGGGGGACCTTTGGGTCTCAGAGCTGAGGGCTGTGCAGCCTGTAGGGTGCAATCATTCTTTACCTTTCTGTCCATCCATTCGCTGGCCTTTTGGCTCAGCGTTCACCTTCCCGGAACTGCCACCTCAGGGTCGCAGGCAGGCCGTAAGCGGGGGTGGGGAGGGACGACACACTACTGGACTCCTGGGGCCGCCCCCTCCCTTAACCCTTGCTTTGCCGCAGCACGCCTAGGCCCCGCCCCCTTGACGCCAGCATGCAGGAAGTCCTGGTTAATAATCAGTCACCAGGACAGGTGCAGGACAAGGCCGCCGAACATCACAGGCAGCCGCGGCGTGGGGCGAGGGGGTGGGGGATGTCTTTTACCCTGCTCTTCAGCGTTCTAAGGTGGCCGTCGCCAGGGCTCATCTCCCGAGATGAGGATTCCAGTTCAGGTTTCCCAAACATCTGCCTCCTGGAAGCACCTGGGGCAAGCAGCAGTCACCTTGTTCCAGGTATCTGTTAGTTTTCTTTCCCTTTTCCTCGGGCAGTCCCGCTAGCGGTCTAGCCTCAATTCTGCCAGTTCCCTCCAAAAAGCCTCCCTCTGCCTCTTCCCTCCCTTCGAGGGCGCCACATGCTGGGTAGACTATGTAGGGGATGGGCCAGCTACAGAAGGCTAACCTATTACAAGTGTGTCTGCGGTTCCCATGCAAAAGCCCTCCCCTCTCTGTACCTCAGTCCTGTCATCTGGAAAACGGGGCGATGTCTAGTTTTTGTCTAGAGAACAAAAATTTTAAGAACCACTAGCGGACCGCCTGGGCAAAGGGCGCCACCTGCAGGTTACAACGCAAGTCCTCTCCCTTGTAGGAACAGTTCAGTCCCAAAGGGGGCGCAGCATCTCACACAACTAAGGGACCAAGAAAGGAAGAAAAAAAAAAAAAAACCATCTTTCGGTTTATTGAAGGAGAAACAGGGTGGGAGGGAGGGGCAATAAAATGCTTTTGCTTCGTTTATAAAGAGCGAGTTTTCAGGAGGCCCCTTCTCAAGGAGGAGCGGACACCTCTCCCCAACTACAAGCAGCAGCAAAGCCAAGCCAAAGGAGGGGAGAGGGAAATTGGAGGGGCCAAGGAACCCCAAACACCCCCTCTGACAGGAGCCACAAGCTTTCTCCCCCCACCCACAATGCATCTACCCCAGGGGACCCATCTGGGCGGAGAAAGGGGGTATGTACACAGGCGGGGGTGGCACTGGGTTGGGTGGGGGAGGGAATAATTTATCCGCGTATGCGGTGGGTGGCAAGGGGGGAGGGGACAGTAGCCTGGTGGCAGTGGTGGCCTATGGGTCCCGTTCTTTCTTGACCTTGATGTCTCCAGCAAGAATGGTGGCGATTTCGCCCTGCATGAAGGCCCAGGGGACGGAGGAGCCCACCAGCGGGCACTTGTCTCCACTGGGGCAGTATACCTCCCCAGCCGGGCCCTGCGCCTTGATGAACTCTCGGGAGCAGGGAAAGCAGAACTTGTGTCCGGGCACCGAGGGGCACTGGACGAAGTGGGTGTCTTCCAGACGCTCTCGGCATAGGGTACAGCACAGGGGGGCCCCAGGGGTCGCTCCTGTGCCGCTACCACCTCCGCTAACAGCTTCTGCCCCTGCCGTGGGGCTGACTTCTGCCTCACCGTTGCGGGCCACTAGGCGATGCTGGGTTGGCTGCTGGGCGGTGGAGGAGGCTGCGGGGCTGGCGCCCCCTGCACGCACAGGACCTCCACCCCCACCAGGGTCCTTGGGTGAATGGCCCAAGGCCTCGGCCACATTCTTAAGGGCCGCAATGGGTGAGGGCACACCAGGGGTCTCAGCGGAATACGGCCCCCCAGGTGCCACCCAGTGCCGCTGCTGCTGCTCCTCCGTGGTCATCTTCCCAGCCGCCTCGCCTTCGGGCTCAGGGGATGCCTTGCGCCGGCGTGGCGTTGGTGCCAGGTTTCGGGATGGGGCTCGCGGAGGTGGGCCACACAGAGCTGCAGGAGCGGGCTCCGGGTACTGCTGGGGCAGGGCCTCGGCCGGAGCAGGCTCACGGAAACTGCGGACACCATCGGTGAGCAGCTCGCCCAGCTGGCGCCATTCGCCTGAACCGTGGCGGCGTTCATACTCGAGGTACTTGAAGCCCGAGGAGGCCAGGGCTTTGCCAGGCTCCCGCAGAGCATCGTGGAACATCTGGCGAGCCACGGCCAGGACCCCCGCGTACACATTGCCAGAACCACAGGGGTATTCGGTGAAGAGCTTCAGCTCAAACTCGTATCCTGGAGGGCGGGCAGTGGCATCGAAGGCGAACACCCGCCCCACCAGCCCGTGATCCTTCTTGAAGCGGACATTGAAGGGGGCACAGGCAGACAGCGCCAGTAGCTGTTCCCGCACAGCTTTGGGACGCCCGTGCCACTCCTCTGCCCGGCCCCGCATAGCCTCGTTCAGTTCTGCCAGACAGTCTGCATTCCTCTGCTGCTTCTCTTTCTCGAAATCGGAGCCGAAAAGTGGACGGGCAGGACTCAAGCCGGGCGCCAGAGTCAGGCCTCGGCCTCCCAGGCCAGACACCGCAGCTGCCAGCAGCCCGGGGGGCATCAAGCTGGGCATGGAGCCAAGCAAGGCCCTGCGCGCCCCTTCCGCCACGGCCTCCTCTCGGCCCAGCCCATTGGCCAGGCGGGACCCTAGGGTGTACTCCAGGGCTGGCGAGGGCAGCGGGAGGCGGCCGGACGATGTGGCTCTGTCATAGCGGTCAGGGCCGGAGACGCCACTGCCGGTCCCCGACGGCTGGGGCTGGGCCTGCGGGGGCGGCAGCTGGGGCCCCTGCGCAGCCGCGACGGCCAGGTCCTTGGTGGTTGGGTGCTTGAGCGCAGGGGGCCCGGGCGAGCGGCCCTCCGGGAGCACGTGGCTGCGCTTGAGCTGGCGGGCGGCGTCGATGAGCAGCTCGATGCGGTCCGCGCCCTCGAAATTCACGCAGCCGCGGCACACAGCCTCGCTGAAGTCCCACACCATGGCCCACGGCATCTTGGGCAGGTCGCACAGGTAGCACCACTGGCGGCGGGACGCCTGCACTGACGCCATGGTCCTTGCGCGCGCGCCGCCAGGCCCCAGCCTTCCACCCGCCGCCGCCGTTCGATCCGCGCCGCCAACGTTCGATCGGCGTTCCCGGGACAGCGCGAGCCACAGTCCGGCCTCGGCTCGGCCTCCCCGCCGGATCCAGGCCCGGCCCCCCTTCCCCGCCCCCTGGGCCCTAAGCCTTTTTCCTCACTCCCGCCTCCCTTGAAAAGGCAGACAGAGGCTCGTCGGCGCCCCCGCTCGGTCCGGGCTGCGAGCCGAGGCGCACAGCTCGGGCCCCGCGATGGGCCGCGGGCGCCGCCGCCTCGGGCTCCCGCCGCTCTCGCCGCCGCCGCTGCAACGGCCGCCGCCGCCTCCACCTCCTCCTTCTGCCCCAGAGGCCGCTTCGCAGGGAAAGTTACATAACGCGGAGGCAAAGCCTTCTGGGAAACGTAGTCCCGTCGGGGCCGGTTCTTAAAGGGGACAGCGGGCAGCAGTGGGGGGATCGCTGCCTGTCTCCGATCAGTTCTCCACTACTCCTCGCCACCCGGCGGGGAGTTCCGTGCGCTCAGAGGAGCTCGAGCTTACGGGGTCGTGGCGAGGGTGTGGTACGAATGATCAGAGCTACCACGGATTCAGAAATTGCCAAGGGTGGACAGGCTGAGGAGCATCCAATTTCTACTTCGATTTCCTGTGCAGCTTTAAGCAAAAGTCTTGCCCTCGCTGAGCATCCGTTTCCCCGCCCATCTAAAAGAAGGCCAACGACGAATTATGAACGCGGCAGCTCCTGGGGCGGAGCGAAGAGGTCCTGATTGGATGGTTCGGGGCAGGGGGATGAGGAGCAGGCTACTGGGGAGGTGGTGGTGTATATGTGCTTGGTTCTGTAACTTCCCTCAGAATCCTAAATATTAGCCTATGGGGCGGCCACGGCCGAGAAAGGAGAGGGCTAAGGGCTTTTGAGCAATGACCCTGCCTCAGTTCTCTTATCTGCCGAAGGAGGGGAGTGACCGCGCGCCCTCCAGTTCTGTTCCAACTCTGCCTGGACTCTGGTCTCCAAAGGGTTACACTGTCGCTTCTCCGCTCCACCCCTCCGATTTCACTACTATTCCCAAAATGCTCTGCAGGGCGGCCGAATGACGCACTTCCGCTGTCTGGAAGGCTGGGGGAGGCCTGCGCTATTCTCGAGCGCCCCCCCCCTCGGGGGGGCTTTTGGAACAAGGGGTTTGGTTACCTTTTTCCTCCATTGTAGCCCCATGAGTGGAGAAGGGGGCCAAGAGATGGCGAGTTAAAGGGAGCTGGTGCGGGTCGGGCAAGCTTCAGACCCTTTCCCCCACCTCGCGTCTTTCTACCTGGTGGGCCCAGCCAGGCTTTGGGAAGCCCCAGGTTTTCTCTCCCTGGCCTTGGGGAGGGGAGGTATGGGTCTCCACATTCTAACCTTCCTCTCCCTGGACTGGAGTCCGTGTTTTGCGCACAAAAATATGCGGATGGCTTGCTAGTCTGCATTCACTAGTGCTTTTCAATCTTAATAATTCGCCTGCCTTCCTCTGCTCCCAGCCCTCTGTAACCACAGCAGCCCGGATTTTCTGCCTTCCAAAGTTGTCGGTTTTTGCAATTTTACCCCCCTCTTCTATTCTTACATTAACACTTTCTCCTGGGGGGAATAAAAGATTACCCACTTTTGTCTCAGCCTAATATCATGTTCACAGTCATGGATTTCATGTGCTAGTGAGACAGTTCTAGTAGAGACGGTAAAATGGCTAGGTAGTAGGGAGAGGAAAAAGGGTCCCCTCTAAGAGCTAGCTGGTAGAGAGTGATTGACAGGGCGTGCTCAGGGCCTTCAAATGCAAAAAGACCATGAGGCTCACCTACCTACGTCCCAACTAAGAGATGGGGGTGGTCACTGGTGGGAACTAGGAAGTATTTGCCACCTTTTGTTTTACATAGATTTTAACCAATGGTGTTCTTGACCAGTTTCAATGCCTGTTTTGGATAGATTTTAACCAATGGCTTTGGTGCTAAGTTTCAATGCCTGCTTTGCATAGGGTTCAACCAATGGTGTAGATGCATTTCTCAAGGCCTGCTTTGCATGGATGTTAATTATGCTCATACCCCAATACATAACCCCTGGCCTAACCTTCTTAAGATGGGGGCTTCACGGAGTCTCTGCTCTTCTTCCTAAATAAATCCTACTCCTTTTACTCCTCCTTCTGTGGTTGTTCGTGGATTTTATTCTTCAAATTAATGAGACAAGAACCCAGAAGACTGGCACTGAATTCCCAGGGTGAATTTCCACCACACCAAGAGCTGCAACACCCAGCTTTTAGCTCGGTGTTGCTAACACTTTTGGCTGCAGACACCTGCAGCCAGCCCAAATTCCCAGTTTAACTGGGAATGGCTGCAAACACTAGAAGTGGATTATTTTGGCTACTGGAATCTGGATTCTGCTCAGACTCCATTTGCCCGTGGGAGCAGAGAATCCAACCTCATCTCAAAAACCCTGCATCACTAGGGATGGAATGCCTGGTCCCCTGCTCAAGCCCTCTACAACTGGACTAAACCCCAACACCTTACTTCTTAAGAATAAAACAACAACAAAACACTTTATTTTTTGTTCCTGCAAACTTCAGGGGGAGGCAGCCATCCAAGCTGCTTTTATCTTGTGGCTCTACCTTGTCAAGGCAAGAATTTTTGCATTAATACTGGTTAAATCTGAAAAGTCAAATATTTCTCTGTAGACATCATTCTTGAGAAAGTCTAGTCTGAAAAAAATCCAGCTGTGCAGTTCATTTAGGAGCACTCCTTCAGGAGGTTCAAGGGCATGGTGCCAGCGTCCTTCAGCTCTGATGAGGCAGACAGCACCGCAGCATTGTGGGCGGTTTTTAAAAAATCTGTTAAAACTACAGAACCAGCCAGGCGCCTGTCACACATCTGTAATTCCTATGGCTCAGGAGGCTGAGGCAGGACTTGATCAGAAATTCAAAGCCAGCCTTAGCAATTTACCAAGGCTCTAAGTAACTTAGCTAGACCCTGTTTCAAGATTAAAAAAAATAAAAAGGGCTGGAGATGTAGGTCTGTTTAAGTGCACCTGGGTTCAATCCCTGGTAGCAAAAAAACAAAACAACAACAGAACATATTGTGGGAGCTGAGCTCTGGCCAGATTTAGGCTTCAGGTGGGACGAACTGGCCTATACCAGTTGTAACCTTCCACAAACATCTTATGGGAGGAGGATGCAACCCCCTAGAGTGCTCCTCCTCAGATTCCTTCTGGCTGAAAGGGGAATGTACATATACTTGGCTTGGAGCCAGGCTCAGTGCTAAGAGTGCACGCCTAGCTTGCAGGAGACCTTAAGCTCCATCCACAGCACAGCAGTACAGTGTCTTAAGTGAAGGTTTTTGTTTATAAGTTGTATAATACTTGAATATTTCACTGCTTTTCTGTGCTGGGCAATGCTGGGGACACAGGAGTGACTGAGACAGGTTCACACCTGCTGTGATGAGACTCAGTGTGGGGATGCAGACAAATATTAAATTTAACTGCTGTATGTGGGATGGTGTCAGAAAAACCTTTCCTAAGGTAATGTTTGAGCGGAGACCTGAACGATGAGTACAATCCAATTGTAGAAAATAAAGACTCCTACATCTTTATGCCCATTTTTCAGACAGGGATTGGAGGCCTTGGGCATGTGTAGTGGTTATTATTTACTTTGCTACCAGACCGTAGAGCAGGTGGTACAAGAGAAACACTTTGTCTTCCTGAAATTCTGAGGGCCAGGGGCTGGAGCGGTGGCTCAGC